>CM049882.1:28957765-28987765 GCA_027474115.1 Schizopygopsis malacanthus | reverse complement strand
TTTGAATTTAAGAGTTTTGAGATCACATTAAAATTTTGAATCAAAATTTGAGATTTAATTTTGAAAGTGAAATATGAATTCATGTTTGAGTTTTGAAGTTTGAGTTCAAGTTTCAATTTGAGTTTTGAATTCAAATTCATCTAAATCTGTATATGCTGTTAATAACCAGTTTTAATAAAATTTTAGAGTTTTGAGTTTGAATTTTGCATTTGAATCCAACAAACAAAAAAATGAATTTAGTTTGAGTTTGAATTTTGAATTTGTTATTATTCTAAATCTGTATATGCTGTTATTAATCAGTTTTAATATTTTTTTTTTTAGAGTTTTGAGTTTGAATTTTGCATTTGAATCCAACAAACAAAAAAATGAATTTAGTTTGAGTTTGAATTTGTTATTATTCTAAATCGGTATATGCTGTTATTAATCAGTTTTAATATTTTTTTTTTAGAGTTTTGAGTTTGAATTTTGCATTTGAATCCAACAAACAAAAAAATTAATTTAGTTTGAGTTTGAATTTTGAAATATTTTGTTTTCCTTTTGTGTTGGGCAGAATAACTGCGGTTGTGTCTGGAATGATGTCAGGATGAGTAGATCATGCTGCTGATTTGTATTTTTTGTGTGTAAACTATTCCTCTAATCATCCCTTTGAAGTGAGGAACACAAACTAGGCCAAGAGCTCGGAGTCAGAGCTCTCGGGAGTCAGATGAGGGCGTGTGCTGAGAGATGGTGGTGTCACTGGGTCTGGACGAGTTTTGCTCTAGTAAGCCTCGGCACGCTGCCAACGATGCAGTGGAAGAGGAGAAGGAGAGCGAGAGAATCCCTGTGTGCTGGCACGGAGTCTGCAGCTGCTTCTGGAAAATTCTGCACCCTGCCCCAGTATGCATGACGCGCATCACAAGAGCGCAGAGCTGCCTGTCCTCACCCGATTGTGTTTCTCCGCTGACACAACTCTATCAGACGCTAGATTTACACTGAGACCGCTGCTAGGGCACGCTGGGAAATGATGGAACCCGATGAAGCGCTTGTCCAAGTCAAATTTCACCCCAAAAATGAAAGAAGAATAAGGACCATGAAGATTAGTTGCATTGTGACATTGTTTTTGATTTTTGAATCAATGTTTTTTTTTTTTTATATGACTTTATATTTACATTTTTCATTTTTTAAATTGCCATTCTTCTCAACGGTGACTAGAGTTTTTTTTTTTTTTTTTTTTTTTTATATTTGCTTTTGTATTTTTTAACTCTCATTAGCTTTAAAATTGTAATAGTTTGTTATTTTCTAATTTACTGTATCGCTGTTATTATGGTACTATTTTTATTTATTTGAGAAAAAAAGAAGAAAATATCACACTTTGGATAAAATCTTTTATAAAATAGAGTTCATTTAAGAAAAAGATATTTATAAATATTGTTCATATTTATTCAGATTATTAGCTGAAACATAACCCTGCATGTTCTCAAGAGGTTTCATGAGATTCACTCATGAACTAGTCCTCACATTCTCAGTTTGGTGAGACTCAATGAAGTCCTGAAGTCTCCTGTACAGACTGACATTCAGCTGCGGTTATTCATAGATACGCTGCTCTTTTCTGACCCGTCCAGACCCTAGTGAGCAGCACCGACGCTGGGCACGCTGCATGCATTACTCTTCTGCGTTTATTGGATTTGTAAATGACTCTGAGCCATTTTTAAGGGATCGCTGTCTCCCCTGTGCTGTTATTCAAGTCAGATGTTTTGGGATCCTCATGTGGTTCGGTGCCTATGTTTACAGCGGTTTTATTTATAGACATGCAACATGGACCCTTTATTAGTCTATTGATACACTTTACCCTTTGACAAACTAGTACGTGTTTTCTGTTGTGAAAAAAATTATATTTTAGATTCTTAGTTTGTAGTAATATTCATAAGTCAATTTGGGAGTGCAAGGGACATTTTATACCAGTTGAGTAAGAAAAATAAACTTTATTTTATGGTTTATTATATTATAAAGATAAAAAATAGGTCTAACTATATAACACAATTTGCTTCTCAAGTAATTGTTTCATTCCATCATTTGCTCACCAGTGGATGCTCTGCAGTGAATGGGTGCCGTCAGAATGAGAGTCCAAACAGCTGATAAAATCATCACAATAATCCACACCACTCCATCAGTTAACATCTTGAGAAGACGATGTTAACTGATGGACTAACTCTCATTCTGACGGCACCCATTCACTGCAGAACATCTATTGTTGAGACAGTGATGCAATGCAAGAATTCTCCAAACCTTATGAAGAAACAAATTAATCTACATCTCGGATGACCTGTACATTTTCAGCAAATGTTCATTTTTAGGTGAACTGTTCCTTTAAATTACAGGAGGTCACATCCAGTTTCGTCTGAGGGAGAAATTCTAGAAGTCATCTCATCTTATCTACAGTGGTAACTGCGGTATTTTCCAGGCGGTGAGTGGAGCAACAGCTGCTGCAATGTCTAAACTTGCCAAGGGACGCAGATAAAACTGCTGATGCGGCCTGATATTTTAAGGCCTCCGACGGAGGATGGGGAACATGGTGGGGCAGAATATTGGCCCTGAGATGGTCTTAACTTCAGGATTACCAGATCTGCGTGTCTCTGTCACACATTCTGTTTGACGTTCTCAGAGAGGTGGGAATACTTTCCATGTCAGGCTGTGAGATGGATAAGCCTGCTGGAAAACTGAAGCCATGGCTGGAAAAAGAGATCAGTTTTGTGTCAAGGTTGCCAAGAAATATTCATGACACCCAATTAAAGAATTTGGCATTAGTGAAATATCTGTTCTAGAAGTGAATCTTAGTGATGCCAGTGCTGAAAAATAGGACCGTGTTAAGTAGAAAGGTTATGCAAAATTCAGAATTGAATCAAAATAACATGAAGTAAAATGTAATTAAACTATCTATCTATACAGGTGAACATTTGTGTCTTTAAAAACCTTTCTTATAATTCATTTCTTTAAATTTCAGTTCATTTTAATTCTGCTTTTTTGCATTTAAATTTGCATAGTGTTTGCTATTCAATTCAAATTCAGGAATTTAAAATGCATTTTCAACTCCATTCTGAAAGGCACACATCCGAGCTGAGTAATACAGTAATCTGTTCATTATCATGCAGCGGTCTGTTTCCGGGCTGAGTAATCTGATGTCAGAAAAACTCTCATAGCAGAAACTACCGCTGTCCTCATTTTTCAGTGTCGTCATCCATTAGCTTGTCATCTGAGAAAGAGTCTCACCCACATTCTTATGAGAGCAGGAAGGGACGTTAAATAATTCATCAAAATTACCACCAATAATGATTTGCCTGAGCTTTGTTGTTCATGGTCTGAGTAACAATGTTTTATCCTTTAAGATTCTCAATTACAAGTAATCAGCCTTGAAGCCTGGGAAAGCTCGTTAGAGATGACGTGTTCGGCCTTGTTGTCATATATTCTCCAGAGGTGTTCAGACAACTTTCTTCATTATTGAAATTGGTGGGTTCAGTGCTGGCATTTATTTAGTAACACCCAAAGCCCTGGAGAGCCTGACATTGTGTAATAAATGCAAATACAATCAGAATTAAACGTGGATGTAGGGAAGGTAGTGCAACTGTGCTTTTGTTATTTTCTGCATGATATGCTATTAGCTTTTGGTTTGGCCATGTGACTCAAATGTTTCTTCAAATGCCGCATAACTAAACAGTGACGGGTTGTTTACTCTGAAACAAAGAGCTGTTTCGAATGACAATAGGACAAAGACGTACACAAACGAATCCCTTTGTTTGGGGTGGGACAGAGCGCTGTTGTTCTGAAGCCTGTCATGCTGATGTCAACACAAGCGTGACCGTCCTGCCCTTTTTGGTGGGAAATAATGGCCTGATATTTGTCAGTGAGCATTTGAAGGCTGAATTGGCGTTCTCTCGCTCTGCTCGCCGCTGCAGCCGTTTATGATCATTATGTAATGTGTAATAATGGATGCGGCTGTATTATGGGTCGTCGCTCCGCAGACACAGAACACAACCGTCCATTACCAGCAAACAACCTAACATCAGTGAAGAGCAGCAAGAGCCAGAGCGACTGAAGAGATCAGATACACACCACTCAACAACTGACAATAAAACTATTGATACCCACCCTTCCATCCATCCACCTACCATCCATTCACCCATCCATCCACCTACCATTCATTCACTCATCCATCCACCTACCATCCATTCACTCATCCATCCATACCATCCATTTCCATTCATCCCATCCACCTACCATCCATTCACTCCATCCATCCATCCATTCACCCATCCATCCACCTACCATCCATTCACTCATCCATCCACCTACCATCCATTCACCCATCCATCCACCTACCATCCATTCACTCATCCATCCACCTACCATCCATTCACTCATCCATCCACCTACCATCCATTCACCCATCCATCCACCTACCATCCATTCACTCATCCATCCACCCCATCCATCACCATCCATCCACCTACCATCCATGATTTCACCCATCCATCCACCTACCATCCATTCATCATCCATCCACCCCATCCATTCATCTGCATCCATCCACCTACCATCCATTCACCCATTCATTCATCTGCTCAACCACCCATTCATCAATCCACCCATTCACCCATCCATCCACCTACCATCCATTCACTCATCCATCCACCTACCATCCATTCACTCATCCATCCACCTACCATCCATTCACCCATCCATCCACCCATCCATTCATCCGCCCATCCACCCATTCATTCATACATCCATCCACCCACCCATTCATCCATCCATCCACCCATCCATTCATCCCATCCACCTGCCATCCATGATCCATCCATCCATCCACCTACCATCCATTCATCTGCTCATCCACCCATTCATCAATCCACCCATTCATCCATCTGTCTGTGCATCCATCCACACATTCATCTTTCTAGCTATTCAAATGTCATGTTTACTTTTGAAACATGGTTTTGATGTTCAAAAACATTTAATTCTACTTCCTTACATTCAAAATTGAATTGCAACTCTACCTCTTTAAAATTTTGAAATCTAATTGGATTTTCAAAGGCATTCTCAATATATCTATGAATGGTACTCGACCCTGATATTTATACTTTTTCCCTATTTTTCTATTGGTTGGTTATTTGTTTGAAATCCACATGTGTCCAAACTCTTGATTTGGCACCACGATGTATGTCAAACTCCAGTATAACTCGCTCCACCACAGAAATGTCTTTCCCTTCTTCTGATATCACCAGTTCTGCTGCTTTTTCACAGAGACACTTTTCACCATCCAAACAACGCCCTCCATTGATTACCTGATGTGAAACTGCTTGTGAGTGCAATGTTTTGTTGATTTTAGGATTGAAATGGAGTGTGAGCACCACAACCACCTCCAGAATGACACAAATAGATGTTTCAGAAAACTGGTCGGGGGCATTGCATGTGGGCCGCAGTTTGTCAGGAGGAGATTGTGGAGGTGTAGCACAGTTAAGATTACCCAAAATACACCACAACGAGTGGCAGAAACTTGAGTAGGTGAGGTTATTCCCTAAAAGCATTGCTTTTAGCTGCTATAAACTGTTGCATTCATAACTCCATTGTTGCATGCTTGCATAAGTGTATTACTGGCCTCACAGCAAGCCTCTCGACTTGTCTTTAACTCAGCAGAGCTCTGTGGGATGTGACTGATTGCTGACAGCAGCTTCAAAGGAAACAACAAACACCATGTTTCTTTGAAACGGAGGTGTCGCCTTCCAGAAATAGCGCAGAGCTCCACTTCAGTGTGTTTTAAACCCTGTGTGTCAGACGAGAGCTCGCTGTGTTTTAGCAACCTTTTTGTGTTTTGTTCAAGTTCAAGTACTTTATTGTCATTGTGGAACACAACGAAATTTCTCTTGTGACAACCCCGAGGTGCATTAAAAATAAAAACAGTATAAATAGTTAACAAAACATACAACAATATGTGATCGTTCATAGCGCTACAATAATGATCCAAAAAAACAGTGGACACACATTGCAGTCATAAATTACTTTACACGAGCAGGCAGAGAGATACTAGAGTTCATCAAAATTATTGCCGTTGGATAAAAACAGTTTTTGAGTCTATTTGTGTGTACCCGGATGGATCGGAATCGCCTTTCAGACGGGAGAAGCTGGAACTAACTGTAGTTAGGGTGAGTAATGTCTTTAATGATTGTATTCGCCCTTCACCTATAGAGGTGATCAAGTGAAGGTAGGTTCGTACCAACAATAATCTGTGCTGTTTTTACAACCTGCTGCAAGGCTTTTTGGGCAGCTTTGGCACAGCTGCTATACCAGGCTGGCATGCAATTGGTCAAAATGCTCTCTATCGTACATCTATAAAAGTTGACCATCAGCTTCTGTGGAAGATTTGCTTCCTCAGAAAGTAAAGGCGTTGTTGTGCTTTGCCTACTATACATGCAATGTTATCCCTCCAGGACAAATCCTCTGTGATGGTAACTCCCAGGACCTCATCTTTGATCGTTAAAGAGCTGTGGGTGATCTTTTTAGTGGTCCTAAAGTCCACAATCATTTCTTTGGTCTTCCTGATGTTTAAGACCAAGTTGTTTGTATAACACCACGCTGTCAGATTCAGAATCTCATCTCTATATGCAACTTCATTGTTGTTTTTTATGAGCCCAATGAGAGTTGTGTCATCTGCAAATTTAACCAGAATATTAGAGTCATGAGTAGCTTGACAGTCGTGGGTGCTTGTAAAGCGCTGGTTGTTCAGAGACCTTTATTATCTCGTGTGTCACACAATCACACATATGCCTTGCAAACATCCCTTTATATCATGAGAACCAATAAAAGCGACATGAGCACATGGATGACAGCTGGGATTTCTGCCAAGTGACGTCAGAGTTGTGTCATGATCCAGTGACTCACTTTCTGATGCAGCTGGTTTGTTTTAATGGACTCATGTTATGAGCAATCACACTTGACTCGTCTTTTGAGAATCATTTTAGCCATGATTGTTTTATGAGAGTCTGTCCCATAGCATGTATCTGCAAGCAGATGTGACTTTAATCAGTTGGCATTGTAAGGAGGGAAGGTGTAGAAGAATCACAGATGAATTCACATGAGATGTCATAACTGATATGATTCATCTGAATGAAGCGTATGTGCAGCCGGTGGAGCTGCTCTGAGGATGATTGGGTTTGTGTGGATGATAGTTCAGTGAAGATGCTGCGGAGATGTCTTTCATCTCAGCAGGTTGCTTTCTGATCACGGTTATTGTGGTTTATGCACCTTCTGTTTCATCTTTATTATAATACTATTTCTAAATGCACTTTTAATTTGCCAAAGTCATGGATTCGATGCATGAGCTGATATATGTAAACCTTCAAAGCATCTGCCAGTGCATAAAAGTAGATGCAATTTACTAGTTACTTTTGTGAATGGATTTGTTACTTACAATTTAGTTTAACAATATCTACAATATTTTTTTAATGTCTTCAACCACTCTTAATTTTGTGTTTATTTGACATTAATTAATTAAAGCCTGCAAGGATAAAAAAAAAACAAGACATTATAATTTTATTTCATTACTACTTCAAACAGTTCATTTTAATTTTCAGTTTTTGTTTTTTATTAATTTATATGCTCCAGGTAGCTTGTTTTTTTTTTTTTTTTTTTGTTGTATTTTATTATTTTATTGTATTTTTTTTGCTTATTTTACAGTAATAAGCCTGCTTCCGATGACGTCGAGTAGTTATTTCAGTCACTTCTTACACAAAGATGCATTGCAACATCACATCTTCTAGTTTCTTCAAGAATATAGTTCGTTTTTAGTCTTACTATGACAATACAAAATAAGAAAAACATTTATTATTTTACTGCATTTTATGTCCTTGACCACTATTTAAATGTTTAGTTTACTTTGCATTCATTTATCTATCATTGTTTATTGTTCAATAATAACCCTGACCCTGATGACATCATCAAGCAGTTATTTCAGTCACTTCTTGAGCAAATGCATTGCAACATCACATCTTCTGTTTCTTTAAAAACATGATTTTTCTGTTCTGGATGTCACAGTGTAAGACCGCATGCTGAGAGGCTGTCAAAGACTCTGGAAGAGATTCATTTTGACCTAAAATAAGGACACGACGCAACCCGTACGTCGTGACAGCGGCTAAATAATTTAGCGAGAGATAAAGTCTCACTTTACGTCAGAAAGTCTTTGTGTATGCTGTTTTATGTGCTGCTGAACTCACTTAGTCAACAGTGTGTGTGTGTGTGTGTGTGTGTGTGTGGTGTGTGCGTGTGTGTGTGCGTGTGTGTGTGTGTGTGTGTGTGTGTGGGTGTGTGTGGTGTGTGTGTGTGTTGTGTGCGTGTGTGTCTGTGTGTGTGGTTGTGTGTGCGTGCGTGCGTGCGTGCGTGTGTGTGTGTGTGTGTGTGTGTGTGTGTGTGTGTGTGTGTGTGTTTATCCAACAGATTTCTCTGAACTCTTTCAGCTCGTCCTCAGAGTCACACACATCTGATAGATGGAGTCTTTTAATGCTTGAAGGATGCAGACAGCTCCTTTAAACAGCAATCCTCTTCAGGGAGACACAAACACACATGTAAACAAGCATCTGTGCACCACAGAATGAACACAGTCCCAAAACCTGCACATTTGCATTTGAATGAAAATGCATTATAAAGTGGATCGCCCTAGAAAGTTTCAAGTCAACATGAAACGCTTTGCAACCCATTTTAGATTTTAGATAAGACTAAAAAAGACGTTTTCTTTATTTGGATGAACGTACACGCATACACGCTCACAATAAGACCAGAAAGTGATTAGAGTCTGTTTTGATGTCATTTGTTGTGTCCTGGATTTCTCTGTTTTTAATCTGGCTCTAAGAGGTCAAAGGTCATCCCTCCTCTGCTCTCCGTTTCCATGCGTTGACTTCCTGTGTTTTCCTGTAGCGTCAGATGGTCAGTAATCTCCTGCTGAGCTAGAGACGGTCAAGCTGTGATCGGACCCTGACAGCGCCTGAAATAACTGATGTGGACAGTCATTCAGACGGCCTGGGACTCCCCACCAGATAAATACTAGTGCTAGCTTTAAGCTGTTACACTTACCGTGTGTGTGTGTGCGTGTGTGTGTGTGTGTGTGTGTGTGTGTGTGTGTGTGTGTGTGTGTGTGTGCTACACAATACTTCTAATAGTTCTCCTAAAAACTGACAGATTGGTTCATATTTACCTCATAACGTCAATTCAATTACAGTTCATTTTTAAGACAAATAAACAAATTATATATATATACCTGTGGCTCAGTGGTAGAGCATTGTGTTAGCAGCACAAAAGGTTGTGGGTTCAATTCCCAGGTATAACCCGTCTGCTAAATGCATAAATGTAAATATATACAAATAAACGTATATATATGTATTTAGACAGATTTATACGAATTTAGTATTATGTACTAATATAGTTGTTATAATAATTGTTTCATATATTTGTTTGTTTTAATTTAATTTTGTAGTATCTATCTATCTTTCTCTCTGCTTATATTTTTATTTCATATTAATTATTTTTATGTAATTTTGTAAAAAAAAAAAATTGCATTTGTCATTTAGTGTTTCATATTTCTATTTAACTTATTAATATGTACATTTCTTTTAATTTTAACTTTTGATCATTTTGTGCTTTTGTCATTGTTATTAGTTTTTTGATATTTCTGTTTAGCCTTTTATTTCTATTCTAGGTTTAGTCATTTGAGCAATACTTTAGTGCAAATAATTTTATTTATTTCTGAATTTCATGCAATTGATTTTAATTAATTTTTTTAATGTCAAGTTTCAGTAACAGTGCGTGTATATATAACTGTGTGTGTGTGTGTGTGTGTGTGTGTGTATGTATGCATGCACAAGTTTGTCATTGAGGCCAAAATGTTATTAGTTCTTGCGTATTGACAATATGATCCTAATATGATGTATTAGTTTGAATATGCGGCACAGAGAATGAGATTTGAGCGCTGAGGGGAGATTTTCCATGAATAATAACCTACATTTCAGTCTGTGACTCTTTCTCTGATAGATTCTCTTTGTGATCCACAGAAAACGTATTTTCTTTCCGTCTGGTGTGACAGTGTTTTGTGCCCATCATGGGAAGGTTGGGTGTTGTTTTGATATCTTGGGCAGGAGGAGAGTTAATGAGAAGAGGTCAGGCTGTGAAGCAAATGATAATGTCTACTGTCTCTCTGATTGTTTTTCCAAGACGTCTTGGCCGAACCCCCAGTTATGAATTATGTATCATGAAGAACAAACACACAGAACGGCCTCTTCCAGAGACGGTAATATAAGTCTGTTTTCTTCTGCTATACAAACTGATGCAAAGACTTGGTTTCTTTTTGTAATTCTTGTGTTGCTCTCTCCATCGTAACGACCACAGCCAGCCCATGAGACAAAAACCAGGCTTCCCACAATGCAGCGGGCTACAAACACATCTTGAGGCTTCACGTTCCTCGTGAGTTTTTTTGGTTCCTTCATTTTTCTCTCCAGTCCAGGGAATTTAATTAAGGAAGCGAAGGACATCTGTGGATATTCAGGATATTTTAGCTTGGCACCATTATGTCAAACTGTCAGGAGTTTAGCATGTGAAGATACTGTATTAATCAGCGCTATATTAAGAGAGTTCACTGACCACAATCACTGTGCCAGCCATAATAGTTTGATGATAGCTGATTTTTGTTAAAAGACGTTAGAATATTATATATGTATATATCTATATAACCAGTGTTTAAATCAAAAGGGATGTTTAAATGTATTTATACACTGTGTGTGTGTGTGTGTCTTTCTCTGTGTGTGTGTGTGTGTGTGTGTGTGTGTGTGTGTGTGTGTCTTTCTCTGTGTGTGTGTGTGTGTGTGTGTCTTTCTCTGTGTGTGTGTGTGTGTGTGTGTGTGTGTGTCTTTCTCTGTGTGTGTGTGTGTGTGTGTGTCTTTCTCTGTGTGTGTGTGTGTGTGTGTGTGTGTGTCTTTCTCTGTGTGTGTGTGTGTGTGTGTGTGTCTTTCTCTGTGTGTGTGTGCATGTGTGTTGTGTGTCTTTCTCTGTGTGTGTGTGTGTGTGTGTGTCTTTCTCTGTGTGTGTGTGTGTGTGTGTGTGTCTTTCTCTGTGTGTGTGTGTGTGTGTGTGTGTGTGTGTGTCTTTCTCTGTGTGTGTGTGTGTGTGTACATATGTGTATATTTGGCTTTTGTGTTGTCTCATAACTGTGAAACAGAAATACATAGTTATGAAACAGGAAGTCATGGCTGGACAATTTCATGTTCACAGTCACTTAGATGTGCTAAAAATGGTAAATATGAAAGGAAATATACCTCAGAGATATTTAACTTAATCATTTCTAGATGTGCCAATAATTGTAACCAATGTGTATTAGAGGAAAAAATTATTTCATGAGATTTCACCCAAGTTTGAAATGATTTTCTTAAATTAAAGGTTAAGTTTTTGTGACTTTTTTTGAATGAAAAATCAACAATTAAAATAATTTTGAATGAAAGTTCCAATAATAATAATACTAATAAATATGTTTAGTATAGGGCCTTTCAAAGGATACTTTCTCAAAGCGCTTTACAACACAGTTTAATATATTATATATAATATAAGTTTTAATAATTGTATGGTGTGTTTTTGTCATTTTAAATCTCTCTCTCTCTCTCTCTATATATATATATATATATATATATATATATATATATATATATTTTTTACGGTTAATTTAGTGCAAAATTATACTGTGCATAATGTAATGCATTTTATAGATTATTATAAATATATTATATATTTTCTTTTAAATATTTTAGATAATTTTGTGATGTGTATTTGTAATTTTTATGATAAATATAATTTTAAATGCCAATATAGTTTGTATTATTAATTTCAGTTTTAGTTCAACTTTAACTGAATAAAAATGAGAAATATGGCCTTGGCTGCAGTGCTCTCGGTGGGACGCGGCAGCGATGTGATCAAACGCTCTCCACAGATCGGTTTGGTTTTCCAGTGGGGAAGTTTATCTGTAATGGAGAGTGAGATACGGTCGAGTACAGACGCAAAGCAGCGTGGGAAAACTGAGCTTAAGCATTGCACAATGCAGCATGGGACATCCATGTGTTTTGCCAACTCGCCTAAAGAGAAAATACACCACCTGAAGGGTTAAAGCACGTCAGTGTAATAAAACCAGAAACAACATATTACGTTTATGAGCACTTCCTGTTTTAGATTTTGAATTTGATTCATAACACATTATATGGAAAATCCAACATTGATCATTTATGAAATCATCTTAAAGTCAATGACTTTAAACTCATGTCTACATACAGTAGACGTATTTATGACTACGCCAAATCTGTTTTATCAGTATAATTTAAGGCCCAATACATACTACACATGGCACATAAACACAGTGTATAACAGAACATATAGTAATTGAACTGTAGTTTGTCAAACTGTCAACATATTTGTAGCCAGCTAACTGAATATCAACAGCTGAGTATTATACGGTTTAATGGCACAGTCATCTGAAGGAAACTGCAAGAAGTGTTTTTCTTACTCCGTACAAATATATACAAATTCTTAAATCAAGAAACATTTACTTAAAAAGCTAAATTATGGATTTTTTTTCAAGCCTAATTGCTATAGCACTTCACAATACTACGGTGGCTGAGAGAGCTCAACGCACTGCAAATGAAAAAACACAACTACTGTAAATTAAGAAAACACTCTCCATCTGTTTGATATTGCCCTCCTTATATTTCAATCCAAGAAAAAACATTCACATGTCACAGAAAAACTCAAACTTAGTTGTTGTTTATGACATGGGAACACACACACATTTGAAAAATTACAATATTACACTTTATTAAATAAACATTTTGGAGTCTAGTTTATTTCATCCACATTTGCATTCAGCTTAAATGTAGGCCAATTTAAGATGGTAAATGTATGTTCTTGCCCCTGTAATGCAGTTTGAAATATATTTCAGTACATACAGGTTGAAACTAATTATATGTTCAATTTCAAAAATATGTTTCATTGAGCTTCACTGTTTACATATATTTAAGCATATATGTAAAATATATTTTGGTCAGGAAAAAATTTTTTTGCCGTATGGGCAGTAACGCAATAACTGTGTTTGTGTATGTGTGAATGTTTCTGGCCTGAGTTGTGTTATTGTGTAACACCTAGCCTTGGTTTTTTCAGATACGCGCTGTGCTGAATAAGCACCAAACTGTTAAACAAGTCTGTCTGCATTTGTTGACACAACGCCTCTCCTGTCAGCACTTGTCCTCGGGCTCAGATCTGCATCTGATCTCTCTCTGGACTCGTCCAAACACCTCCTGACGCTCACGGTACAATACCATTCATCTGAACTCATGCTAGCTGTTGTGTAACTCAATGTGAGGCAAAGCAAAGACGATGAACGTCACCGCAGCTCAAGAATGTGAAGCAGCTCAAAGTTAACCCTGAATTCTGTCACTTAAACGCGACCTATTCACGAGTTTTAGAAGAATCTCTGACTTTAACTTTATTTGCAGCTTCTCTTCGGACTCTTTTCACAACCGTTCCTTCGTTTGCAATGAAACTAAATGAAGTAGCTTATAGCTAACTCTTAATAAATCTCGTTTACTGCCCTAGTGAAAAATAAATATGCTTAAATGTATTTGAAATCCATTTATTTCATGCTAAGTATACTACAAATGCATTTTCATATTTATGTACTTAATAAAATGCCTTAAAATTGTACTTTTAGTATACTAACTGGTATACTTAAAGTCTGCTAAATTGGAACAACTAATGTTTTACGTATTGTTTAATTGTGCAGAATTTGAAGTAAAGATACACTTCATATATTTGATTGTGCTAAAGTGGAACTATTGCAAATACACTTCAGCTACACTTTAAATATTTAGCATTTAAAGACTGATATTATTCAGAGATCATACAATCCTCATCAAAAGTGACATTAAAAGACTTAATATTATGTGCTTTGTGCACAAGTAGAACGCCAAATAAAGTGTAATTATCATTTGTATATGAGTAAATCTCGAGTTATCTGTCAGTAAATGTGTTAAAGTTTAAGAATTAACTGCTTTATTCCAGTTTAAAGGTCAAAATATTATTTTTAACAACATAAATGCATTAATTTATGCAAACAATTTAAAGCTGTTTATGGGTTAATCAGATATAAATGGCTCTTTAAGATAACATTTGCACTTTATACAGCAGTTAAACTACAGCTGAAGACCAGCATTTCAGCAGATTCGAGTTGGTTCTTAAGAAAACACACACACACACACACACACACACACACACACACACACACACACACACAAAACTGGAAACCAGGCCCTTGAACATTGTTTCCACATTCAGTTCTGACTTGTTGCCAATGTGTTTCACAACTGCGCATTAGTTTAAAACGAAACTAAATTAGACAGCTTATAATTACCCCATTGAATCCCTTCTGAGAGAAAAAAACAAGATTAAACTAGCCCAAGCCAGTTTTCTGGTCTCTGTTTGCTGGTTTCAGAGGTGTTTGGGGATTTTTTTAACTGGTCACAATGGGAGACCAGCTTTACAGACAAGCTGAACTAGTAGAAGACCAGAAACTATATCAGGTTTGGGTTTTCAGTGGGCTTAGTTAGCTCTGTAGCAAGAAACCCAATCAAATAGTAAGCCGGTTTAACATTGAGTTTTGACGTGTTGTCAGTGTTATTGTTTGGTTTCACAGCTGTGGCTTAGTTTGAAATTATACGAAGTTGCTTAGAAATAGCTCATTAAGTCTTCCTGCTGTATAAACCAGCCTAAAGTTGTTTTCTGGTCTCAGTTTGTTGGTTTTTGGGCACGTTTTAAGTAACTAATCACACTGGGAGACCAGTTTTGCAGACCAGCTAAAGACCAGCAAACCATCATAAGCTAATTTAGTTTAGGGTTTTCAGAAGGCCTTAGTTAGCTCTGTTGCAAGAAACCTTACAAAATAAATAGTAAGCATGTGGCAACTTGTTTCCACATTCAATTTTGACTTGCTTCCAATGTGTTTGTTTGGTTTCACAACTGTGTAACGTTAACCCATAATGAAATAAATCAACCAATCAGATCAGCAAATATCTCAGACTAGTTTAGATTTGGGTTTTCCACAAGAAGGAACCAATGAACGGCCTTCGAACCTTGTTTCCACATTCAGTTTTGACTTGTTGTCAATGAGTTTGTTTGGTTTCACAACTGTGAGTTAGTTTGAAATTACACCAAGGAGCTTATCTCTTCCTGCTGACTAAACCAGCCTAAAATGATTTTCTGGTCTCAGTTTGCTGGTTTTAAAGAGATCTTGGGCACTTTTAAACCGGTCACATTGGGAGACCAGCTAAAGACCAGCAGACACTCTTAAGCTAGTTTAGTTTTGGGTTTCAGTAGGTCTTTGTTAGCTCTGTAGCAAGAAACCCAACAACATAAATAGTAACCAGACCTCTATAACCTTCTTTGCACGCTCAGTTTTGACATGTTGCCAACGTGTTTGTTCCTTTTTCTGAAATGAAACTAAATTAGGGTATGTAACATTAACCCATAAATATATAAATCAACCAATCAGATCAGCGAACTATAGTAGGTTAGTTTAGATTTGGGTTTTCAGCGAGAACAAACCAATACAAGGCCTCTTTAACCTTGCTACCACATTTCATTTTGACATGTTACCAGAGTGTTTGTTTGGTTTCACAATTGTGATCTTATAATTAACCCATTACCAAAAGTGTTGGTCCCTTTTTAACTAGTCACACTGGGAAACCAGCTGTGCAGACCAGAAGCTAGTTTAGTTTTGTGTTTCAGCAGGTCTTTGTTAACTCTGTTGTGAGAAACCTTATCAAATGAATAGTAACCAGGCCTCTATAACCTTGTTTCCAATGTGTTTGTTTGGTTTCACAACTGTGCCCTTTTGTTGAGTGAAACTAAATTAGGAAGTGTATCATTAACCCATAACGATATAAATCAGTCAATCAGATCCACAAACTATCTCAGACTAGTTTAGATTTGGGTTTTCAACAAATAACAAAATAACTAGTATCCAATTAACGGCCTCTTTCACCTTGTTTCCACATTTAGTTTGTTTGTTTGAACTGTGACTTAGTTTGAAATTCAACGAAGTAGCTTATAATTAACAATATAAATCTAATCCTGCTGACTAAACCAGAGTAAAGTTTGCTGGTTTTATAGAGGTTTTGACCACTTTTTAAGACACTTTGCAGACTTTCCCAAACCCACTTTGGGTTTCAGTTAGTTCTGTGGCATAAAACCCAACAAAATATCTGGTTTTGTGGAAACCAGGCCTCTTTAACCTTGTTTCCACATTCAGTTTGACCTTGTTGCCAACATGTGTGTTTGGCTTCACACCTGTGCCTTTTGTCTAAAGGGAAATTAAATCAGGGAGTGTAACATTAACCCATAATGATATAAATCGACCAATTTAGATCAGCAAACTTAGATTTGGGGTTTCAGTAAGAAACCAATGCAAGGCCTCTTAAACATTGTTTCCACGTTCAGTTTTGACTTGATGCCAAAGCGTTTGTTTGGTTTCACAACCGGCCCTTTGTCTGAAACAAAACAATGTCAGGTTAACTTCCTGGTATTACCAAGAACAGTTGGTTGGCTAAGAGTTTACAAAGGCGGTTGAAGGAGAGTGCTATGAGAACTAGCATGTCAGTCGATTCACACAAACGTCACGTTCTCAGAGGTGTTTGTCACCTAAAAGCTTGTATATTTAGTCACACCCTGCTGTTGTTACGATGCATTCCTACGAGCTTAATCATCCAGTGTGGTTCTTGGCAACCGTCCACACAGCACATCCTTTAACCAGGTTAACTATTAGCAGATTGCTCATGTAGCACGGAAATGAAAAGCAGAAACACACACGCAGAGAAATACACATAAAGGGAAGTCTGAACACAGAAGGGTTTGACAGCTTTGAACACAAACCACCACTTCCCTCTGTGTCATATGACTCTGTCGGTTGTCACGCTGTGGTTTCTAACTGACTCGTTTGTTTTCTCTCCATCTCTCGAGTTCCTGAGGTCGTAGTAAGACGAGAGAAGCGGTGCGTCTGCCTCACTCAGACCTCTAGAATCGGGTTTGTGCGCTACAGTAATGCATGCAGTTTCTAACTAATGTTGTGAGAAAAGAAGTTGAAAGGAATCTTTGGCTCTGTTCCAAATCCTAGTAAGCGTGTATTTTAAGTCATCACATTCTTTTAGACACATTCCAAGGCCCGTAATTCATCAAAACAAGCAATGACAAGAATAACAAGGAAAAAAAGCATCATAATTGCTTGTTCAAAAAGCAATATATGCTCTTTTGGCCATATTTTAAGACCCATAATGCATTGAAACAAGCACAAAAAAATACATCTAATATGGACAATGTAAGACAAATGGCAATACAATGTGTTCTATGTGAATAAACATTACTAGTTAGTTCAATATAATTATAAATGAACTATTTTTCTCAATATTGGTGTATTTTGTTGTTCATCAGAGTGATGTGTTGATAGCGTAGGGATGTTAACATCAAACTTTAGTGAAATCAGTCATCATTTGTTACAGTTTTTATTTTTATTTTGGTCTCTTATGTTTTTCAGTTAGTATGCTGTATACTGTAGGTGCTATTTTAACACATCATGAGTTCATTGTTTGGTTTTGCAAGTGTTCCCAGATCGATCACTTATAAGGGCTCGGTTCAGTTAGTGTGCTGTCTATGTAGGTGGTGTTTTAAGACATTATACGTATGACTTCAGGAGTGTTTTGCCCAATTCTAAGGCTCATAATGCATTGAAACAAGCATGGTAAAATGGTCCGGGAGATAACATCAACAATGGCGTACGATGCGTGGAAAAATTCAAATATGAAAATAGTTCGATCTCACTATACATGAACATATTTCTTCTCAGTATTTGTGTATTTGCATTGCATGCTGTAGCATCAAACTCAAGTCAATCATCAGTTGTAAGTGTTGTCTTGTGAGGGCTCGTTTCAGGTGGTATGCTGTCTAGACAGCCGAGCAGCTCACTGGGATTTGGAACGCATCCCTCTTTCGTAGTTTGTTATCTGCACCAACAGATGTTCAATTGCGGTTTAACTGTAGTTCGATTGGAGGAATGGCTGTGTTGTTGAGTTGAAGCTCCCTTAAGGTTTATCTCCAAACTGCCGCCACATTGTTACTCGTCTAAGGAACGGGAGGGGTAGAAAGACTGTGTTATTGCGAATGTCACCTTGGGACTGCTGGGCATCTGCTCCACAGGCAGCCTCTGCTTAATTACCAGGGAAACTATCCTGACCTTGCTGACGGTAACGTGGGCGGCACACGAATGTCCTCATCCGCGCCTCAATGACATTGTTTCAACTCCATCCGACTCGCGCTGGCTGAATTTATCATGAGGGCCAAGCTCCAGATGAATACTTATGTAAGTCGCCGTATCCGTCTCCATGACAACCAGCCTCCCACAGCCTCCCCGAAGTGAGCTGTTTCCATGGCAACTGGGGGAATCAGAGCAGCATCCTTTTGATGATGCTCTTCAGAGATGACAGCCGCACAGCTTTTATGTGTCAGAAAACCAGAAAGTAGGTTACGTAGGAGAAATCTACAGCTCCGGGCTCTGAAGCAAATAGACTCACGATGCAGTGATTAATAATGCATCATTCGGTTCTGGGGAGCAGAACTTCACTGAGAATTATGTTGTTTATTATTTTGAATATGTTCTAGCCCACACTAAAAATGAATGTGTGCTAAATCTGTGGTTCTTAACTGGTGGGTCATGACCAGTGTTATTTTAGTGTTTTGAGGTGCTATTATAGTTTTTATGAATATATTTCATTTTAGTCGTTTTTATAATTTTGTTATTTTTGTACATTTTATTAGTTTTTTTTTAATATACTGTAGTTTTTATTTCAGCTTTCATTATTTTATTACATCAACTTTGTCAACTAACTGAAATAAAATAGTTGATGTTTATTTTACTTCAAATATTTATATTAATTATTATTTTTTTTTTTCAGTTAACATTATTTTTTAGTTTTTTATGATTTTAGTTTTAGTTTAATAACCCTGGTCATGACTAAAAAGCAGGGGAAAACAATGCTAAATTCAAGAGATAAAATGCATCTAAATACAGTAATTGAGCTAATATTTGTGTTGTTGATGTGAAAGGTCACGCGTCCAGTCAAACTTCATCAGTAGAAGTTCAATAAATGAGATTATGTGATGCTCTCATCCTCAAGAATCACGAACCAACTTACACAGGGTCAAATGTGACTATATTACAAGTTACCGAGATTCAATGTAATATTATTAATACGAACAATATCTAATCTAAATCTTACATTTGTATTTGAGCAGTTGAGAAGCGCTGCTGTAAACGGCTTCATGTTGATGTGATTAATTGTAATTGATTCACGTTTCTACATGTTTTGCGGCAGGCATCTCGCTCAGTGTTTCCGTCGTGCCGCTGTGTTCTGATCTGACAGACAGCAGATAAACGTCTGCCTCCAGGGCTCTTTCTCCTCCCGTTACGCCAATCTGCTAATACACGCGGAAGCATGCGTCTTTTAGCAGCAATCTCGTTGCATCAGCAGCACTGAGCCGTTTGTGGCTTTTTTCATGAACCTTGTGCAACTTCCTATCAGTGTGTAACTGTAACAGCATCCGAATCCCAACCGAAGGAAGGAAAGGAACAAAAACACCAGCATCACTCACTGTATTCCTGCTGGATAGAGGTTTTCTGGACGTTGTCCGTTTTATTTGTGTGTATTTATCGACACTATCTGCTGAACGGGTGTTTTTCAGTCTGTAAACTCACGAATACAGTATCACTGCAGGGCTTTATTCTGCATGTGCTGTATATATATCGTCTTCTCTTTCACTGTGGACAGATAGATAGATAGAAGATGGCTTGTTTGGGATGTTCAGTTAACCCTTCTGTTGCTTTGAAACACTACTATTTTCGTGTTGGGCTCAAATTGAGCCTCCATTGGGTTCCATGCAATAAATCACGAAATTGGCAAAAAAATGAACACTAAAGATTCATGTAAAAACAGAAAACCTCTATTGTAGCTTGTCAGAGAATATTGTGTCAGAGGTCAATTTACCCACATATATATATATATTTATGTTTTTGTCAACACTTGTAGTGATGATTTGAAGTGCAGACACAGTTAAGTATAAATATGGGTCTTTTTTATTATTTATTGTGATGTATACATCACATGAGAGCTGAATAAATAAGTCTGAGATACAACTATTTGAAAATCTGGAATCTGAGGGTGTACAAAAATCTAAATATTGAGAAAATCATCTTTAAAGTTGTCCAAATGAAGTTCTTAGCAATGCATATTACTAATCAAAAATACGTTTTGATGTATTTACAGTAGTACATTTACAAAATAAATTAATGTAACATGATCTTTAATGTCCTATGATTTTTGGCATAAAAAAAAAATCTATAATTTTGACCCATACAATGTCACATAGTACCTTACATTGTTTACAAGTAGTATTTATTGCTATTTGTACTTCTTCTGCCTTTTGTTGTCTATATCTCAAACCCTTGTAAGGGTGAAATGGGTTTCTCGCACTTCTTTTCAGCAGAAACAGTCATTTAGATTAAAGAACTAAACTAAATGAAGGACCTTTGGCTGATGTTTTGACTGAGAAACTCAACTAGATGAAGACGGTGATGTTTCTTTGTTTCTTTGTTTGACATAGATGCGGGTCAGTTTAATGCCAACACAAAAGTCATAATCATTTCTGTAAATCCCTTCCAAAACACGTGTCGAAATACTGCATGCACATTCATGAGCCTGAAGAAGAAACATCAAATTTAATAGGAAATAAATAGTTCCAAAAAAAAAAAAAAAAGATTTTGGGCCAATTTGACCCCAACAGAAAAGCCTGTATTCAGCTTATTCTAAACATGTATGTGTCTAAATTTGCATGCACATCCATGACCTTAAATGAGAATCATTAAGTCCATTAGGTAGCTGAGTTTGTCCACACACTGAAAAATTCAAACAGACCAAAAAAAGATCTTCCAAAAATGTAGTTTATTTATCACATGCAAAAGTGTATTAAAAACATACGAGACGTTTCAGCCCATGCTTTCTTCGGTGCTCATGAGAATAAGCCACAACATTTCATGAAGAAATAAAACATTAAACCAATTTTCAAACCAAAAAAATGGGGGTCAAACTGAACTGACCTTGAACCTGTTTCTGTGCAGCCTTTACAAAACACGTCAAAAGTTTGCACATTCATGACCCTAAAGGAGAAATAAAACCAAACTGACGCCAGCACAAGAGCAGGGTTCATCATGAGCATAATCAGCTTAAGATCAAGCATGTAAATCAGTCTATCAAAAGGAAAGTTCCTGTGCGTCTGTGCTGTTGCTGCTGTTTCAGAGGTTTTGTCTGGGTTCAGTATTCGGTGCGTCAGAAAACAGCGCACATCACACACGTAATCCCCCATGAGTCACAGCTCAGCGACCACAGCGACATCTATCTCCGTTAGCTGTTTGAGCCCACGTCTGGGATCTGATTGGCTGGCCCATGTTGGTCAGATCGGAGCTGAAGGTCACAGATCTGTTTCTCATGGTGGGCCGATGGCATCCGGGGGTAATCTGAGCTGTACGTGGGGCATGTCCACTGCGTTAAGCTTTGTTTTCCGCCGAGGGGAAGTTCTCTGACTGGAGGAGCAAAATAACGAAGATTAAAGATCTTTGCATCTTTTTAATTTGAAAATGAGGTCTTTGTAATGAGGTACTTTACAGTAGTGGGCGACTGAGATATGCAATAATGATAGTACATTAAAAAGGTTTAATATTACATTCGTTACACTTTAGTTTAAGGTGTCATGGCAGTGTAATTATGCATTTAAGTACTGAGTAATATTAATTAATTACATGTACTTACTATATGATTAGGGGTTGGCTTAGGGTGACTTGCATTGGCATCATTTATTGTTATTATAATAGTAAGTACATGTAACATGCATAACAAGAATACCTTAAAATAAAGTGTTTCCTTACATTTTACAGTTTTTAATTTTACAATATCTGTACTTACAGCCTTTTTCACCCATTAAACTTAAAACTTAATTTTAGTCTATTCAGTTTCAATTTTTAATTAAAGTAAAATCCTTTAACCTTCACTTTTATAAGTAAAATAAAAGTGAGACCAACATTTTTCAAAACACTTTTCATTTTCGGTGAATTTTGGCATTTATCTGGAGATGGAGATTTACAAAATTTGACTTAATTTGACTTTTCGAGGCGTCAAAGTCAATACCGATAATTATTATAAATCATCACTCACCGTACCTATAGTAATCTAAAGTGACAAATTTATATATAATCTTTAATAATTTACTAAAATTATTAAATGTATGTTTTTATTTAATTAGTAACTTTTTCATCTTTCATTTTTCATCCATAAAGTTTTTTTTAAACATTTTTATTGATTCTAATCAATTTTATGTTGAGTTTTAAATTAAAATCTCTTCAATAAATTTAAAAATGTCAAAAAGGTGCACTGCTTAATTATTACATGTATTATTTTATTTTATTTGTAACATTTTTCTTTCATTTTTCATCATTATATTACCTTTTCATCTTTCAGTTTTCATCCATAAAGTTTTTTTAAACTAATTTTTATTAATTTTAATAAATTTTATGTTGAGTTTTAAATAAAAATCTCTTCAATAAATGTAAAAGTGTCAAAAAGGTGCACTGCTTAATTATTAAATGCACTTTTATTTTTACTTATTTAATTTTAATGTAATTTTCTATCATTATATTACATTTTTCATCCATTTACACACAATTCTCATCAATTCTAGTCAATTTGATGGATTCTAAAATAAAATGTAAAAAATATGCACTGCAACTTTGACCCCACTTTTATCTTAATGATTAAATATAAGTTTTATTGTTACTTTGATACATTTTTAGTATAGAACAGACACATTTAATCGCCTGGCTGACATACAGTATCTCTACTATAGTTTCTTGAGGTGCTTTATTACTGCAAGACCAGCGTAATGTTTACCTAATGCGTATGAATAACCAGTAACGCTTTCCTCATGCCTCTCTATCTGCTGAGGTTTGTTATTAATGTCCGTGACCTTTCAAATCTCATCAGCACGGTGAACAGCGGAAGCTCTTCAGAAAATCCTCATGGGGAGTTTTTACTTGAATATGAACTATTACCTTCATCTCAACCACATCATCCCCAACTCCAACCGCTTTGATCGTTTTCTGTAAATTCTTGGCCTTTATCTGATTTAAGAATCTGGTCTTAGAAATTTCCTAAATGTCAAACTCTGACTTTTTTGAGGCGTCAAAGTCAGTATTGATAAATATTGCCTCTCACTTTACTAAAGTGTTATCTTCTAACACTCAAAACTAATATTATAGAGCAATTTTGAATCTAAATTCAATGAGAAGCATGTGAAAGCTTTGTAAAATGGTATCTGTGTGGATATTTATCATGATGTAGAAGAAGTTGCATGCTATATATCACCATACAAACCATCTGCATCAGTACAACTTACACTTTCATAGTATTTGTATTGGCGTTATTCAAATGTCACTGGGGTTACACGTTGTTTCTCATTGCATCAGCTTTTAGCACTTCAGGCCAATCTTTTTTTCACAGAGTAACTGTGGCAATCAAGTGTTGAAATGATATGCATGCATGATAACACAGACACAGTTTTGAGAAGTTGAAGGTAATAAAAGAGCTCGGGGAGTTTCCACCACTAACCCTGATAATTGATGCCTTTACTGTGTTTTCCAGATGCCGTTTCATTAGCAAATGAGATTACAGGCTGCTATGTGAACCTGAAGAAGACCTGTTATTGAGGATCAAGCTTTATCTGCTTAACTGTGTAGAAACAGGTGTCCCATCATAGAAAAGTGCGACTGATAAAAATTACTTTTCTCGGTTGAGACCTTAAAAGAATAGTTCACCAAAAATACAAATGTACTCATGCACCCTCAGGCCATCCAAGATATAGATGAGTTTGTTTCTTCATCTGTTTTCTTCATCTGCGTCTGTTGCTTAGCAATGGATGCTCTGCAGTGAATGGGTGCCGTCAGAATGAGAGTCAATGGATGCTCTGCAGTGAATGGGTGCCGTCAGAATGAGAGTCAATGGATGCTCTGCAGTGAATGAATGGGTGCCGTCAGAATGAGAGTCAATGGATGCTCTGCAGTGAATGGGTGCCGTCAGAATGAGAGTCAATGGATGCTCTGCAGTGAATGGGTGCCGTCAGAATGAGAGTCAATGGATGCTCTGCAGTGAATGGGTGCCGTCAGAGTCCAAACAGCTGATAAAAACATCACAATAATCCACACCACTCCAGTCCATCAGTTAACATCTGGAGAAGACAAAAGCTCAGTGCTGTGTGTTTGTAAGAAACAAATTCATCCTTTAGGGCATTTTAACATCAAGCTGTTGCTTTCGGCTAAAGTCCATAATAACACTGCTTCCAGTGATAAAGTGGTCTGGTCTGAAGGAAATCTGCACAGATCAAGCAGCGTTTACAAGCCAAAACTGCTCTAAATAAATATGTGGCTGGATTTTTATGTGAGGGAAAACAGCAGATGGACTTTTTTTAGATACAAAATCAAAAAATTCTGACGGCACCCATTCACTGCAGAGGATCCATCGGTGAGCAAGTGATGCAATGCTACATTTCTCCAAATCTGTTTTCATGAAGAAACGCCCAACATTACTTGCACTTGTTACAGGTGGCAGTTACACAGTGCAGTTCAGCATCATCAATGAGTTTGTGAATTATATGAATGTATGATATTGGCACTTACATCATCATGAAGGTGTTGCACATGAGACATCGAGAAGCTCAAACATGACAGGAATGAACACGCCATCATGTTGAGTGGGACGCCTGCGGTCACATGAAGGAAAGAGTTACTCGATGAATCCAGTGGTTTGCTGCTATTGTTACACGTCTGAACCAGTCCAGAATGGGTTTATGTTAATGAGACCTTATGTACCTACAAATACAATGAAACTAAAGCTGTGTGTCATGACTAATGGGGCTTAAACCGGAGAAATGAATTATTCTTCTGAAAGAGCTTGAGGCACAACTCCCTTCACTCACTCCTTTTTCCAAATTCAACGATTAAATGACACATTAAAATAATATTCCAGGTTAATACGAGTCTGTCCAGAGCATTTGTGCAACAGTTATTTTAGACTAATCCCTTTAAAAAGCACACATCAAAGATTACAGTGAGGAATTTACTATGGACGTAACCTGGGTCATATTTCTGTAGGAGTTATAATCATAAATGTGAAGCGCTTGCATTAATTTTTCTGTTAATGTGTATTTTAAAGCTGTAAATGTCGTTTGTGTGTTTATTGACTGCAGGCTGGTTTACGCCGGACCCGTGTGGTTTTGACGGATCTCACGTCTGGGTAAACGGGAGACAGAAGACTCTGTGGAAGATGCTAATGGAGGACATCCGTTTAGACTGAGACGGAAGGATAATATGATTAAGATGAGAGGAACGCTGGGAAGATCTCGGTGTTTGAACATCAGTGCTATCAAAGCCTAATGGCCAGAAACGCTGTTATTGTGCTGAATGTTAGGAGAGCTGTGCTGCTTCTCTTCTGAGTGATACAGAGAGCAAACATAAAGGAAAACCTGACCTACTTTATGTCTTTATATACTTGTATGCACCATCTTAGAAACCAAATAGCAACACCCTGGCGACATCGCTTAGATTTTCTTCACACTTTATTTATTTTCTATAAAGACACAAATGTGTCTGTTTGTCCTGGCAGAAACCTGCTGAATGACTTTCAGCCGTCCAGCACGTGTAGGCCTGTTGTTGGTGGATCTGTTTTGGTCTCTTGCGTGTCTGTGTGCTTTCAGGATTCACTGCACTCCAAAGTACTTTTGCACTTGAGTTCTTCCCGTAAAAGCAGGCAGGCTGCCACATGCTCGCACGCCCCGTCCACATGATCCGAGAGAGAGAGAGAGAGATGCAGTGAGTCAGCACTCCAGACTCCATTTCATCTCCATCCTGACCGAACAAACACGGCTTAACCCTTTCCTACCTCCCCTCCGCTTCACCGCCAGCTCGCCTCTGAATGACCTGAATACAGGGAGAGAGAGCAGATCTACAGCATCATGTTTAGGATGATGACTGAGCCACAGTGTTCCTGTGGCTCAGTGGTAGAGCATTGTGTTAGCAGCGCAAAGGTTGTGGGTTCGATTCCCAGGGAACACATGTACTAATGAAAATGTATAACCTGAATGCACTGTAAGTCGCTTTGGATAAAAGCGTCTGCTAAATGCATAAATGTAAATGTTAGGACAGCCTGTGTTGTGTTATATGTATATATCCTTGCTGAATACAAATGATATTATCCAGCAAGGACACACTCAAATGATCAAAAGTGACAGTAAAGACATTTATAATATTACAAAAGATTTCTATTTCATACAAATTGGGTTCTTTTGAACTTTCTATTCATCAAAGAATCCTGAAAAATAAAATCAATCAAGGTTTCCACGTAAATATTCAGCAGCACGACTGTTTTCAACATTGATAATAATCAGAAATGTTTATTGAGCAGTAAATCAGCATATTATTATGATTTCTGAAGATCATGTGACACTGAAGAGGAGTAATGATGCTGGAAATACAGCTGCGCATCACATTATTTTATATTGTAAAAATATTTCCAATTTTTTACTGCATTTTTAATCAAAGCACTTCTTTCAAAACATCTTTCAAAAATCATACTGACCCCGTATATGATAAAACACAGATTGAAAGAAAAGTTTGGAATGTGACAAGTTTCTAAATATGTCTACTTGTTTAATAATGTAAATAACTGTAATCACATAGTTATGGTTCGTTCCTGTCACTTTTTGGGAAACAGTAGTTATATTTGTTTCATTTTGCTTGGCTGCGATGCAAAGGCAATAATGTTGCAGATATGCAAAACAACAACTGTAAGACCAAGCGTGTTACTGCGGTAAGCATGCCTGTGTTTACCGCGCTCACACACAATGAGAGGGAGCGAGACAGCGGACAGAGAATGTAGGTCACATTCCTGAGCTGAAAGCTTTCCGAGCCACACAATCACTGCAGGATTTCCAGCATTTCACTGAAATGTCCCCTGTGTTTCCCCCCAAACAGAGACCCGGGTCAAAGCCTCCGCTGACCGGCCTTTGTGTGGCTTACGGCTGAGATCGCCCCGGCTGCACTGATACTTGTGTGAAGATGACCGAACTGAAGCTGCTAGCCGCACACAATCAAATCCAGACGGGCTGGTAGGTCACCTGACCTCTCAAACACACACACATCTAACTCGGGACATTGCATAGACTTCTATTGTTATAAATACTGTAACCCAACCCTAACAGAAAACTTTCTGCATTTTTACTATTTCAAAAAGGCTTTATTTACTTTATGATTTTTACAATAAAAGGCTGTCCCGGTTATTTTTTTGGGGGGGGGGGGGGGGGTATTGTCTGGTTTAGCTCACTTCTAGTTACAAATTTGTCCCCAAAATATGGTTAATAAGTTACAAATACTCATTAAACCTCCAGCATGATGCAGTAATTCACCTGTGCTTCCTTCTTCTGAAGCTTATGCATTTTATTCATAAGTGATTGCATTTCTAAAAATATTGAAATGAATTGTT
Organism: Schizopygopsis malacanthus; assembly: GCA_027474115.1. Lineage (NCBI taxonomy): Eukaryota > Metazoa > Chordata > Actinopteri > Cypriniformes > Cyprinidae > Schizopygopsis > Schizopygopsis malacanthus. The sequence goes on along the minus strand of CM049882.1, from coordinate 28,960,037 downwards.
TTCATGATTTCTATCATGCTGTCAATCTTCTCTATTCTTCCACAGATGCAAACTGAACACATACTAAACTACTCAAGTATTATTAGCATTTATAAGTGTCCTTTTAGTATTTATATACTGTTATTAAGCTTGCATTCTTTATATTTTCAGTTTTAATTGGTTTTATTTTAGTCATTTTATGTGATTGATTGTCATTTTATTATTATTTTTTAAATTATATCTAAATAGTTTGAATACATTTTTAATTCAGTTTTAGATTGAGTTTGATTTAAGTAATTTTAGTACTTCAGCTTAAACTTATTTCAGTTTGCTGTCATGCATTAAGTAGTATGCATTAAATTAATTCATAACTAAAGTAACTAAATTAAAACTGAATGAATAAACAAAATTAATAAAGTCTAAAACAGACACTTTAAAAAAACACAAAATGGGGTCTGTAGGATTTTTAATAAAGAATTGCACTTTTATTCAGCATGAAAGTAGTACTGAATTGAATCCATGCTTTATGAATAAAAGTATTCATTTCTTAAAGTATTAAAACTCTTACTGACCCCAAACATTTAATGGCAGAGTAAAATGCAGTGCTTTATGGGAGCGGCAGCAACTGTTGAGCTCTTTTACCATTCTTTGTATCCATGGTAACAATATTTTCACATACAGTATCACTACACACACACACACACACACACACACACACACACACACACACACACATGTTAAAACCATTAAGAAAATGAATAGGATTTTCCTTTGTTATGCTCTATAGAAAAAAGGAAAAGTCAAATCCTGTTTCCTCCAGCTAAGCGCTTCAGTCATTCATACACTTCACACATGCGTTTGTCAGCCTGTTTTTCGAGTGAGTCACAAAGAACGGTTGCTCACACACACACACACTCACACACACACACACACACACACACACACACACACTCACACACACACACACACACACACACACACACACACACACACACACACACACACACAAGCACACACATACACACACACACACACACACACACACACACACACACACACACACACACACACACACACACACACTCTCTCTCGCACACACTCGCACACACACACACACACACACACACACACACACACACACACACACACACACACACACACACACACACACACACACACACACACACACACACACACACACACACACACACACACACACACACACACACACACACACACACACACACACACACACACACACACCCCGCAGCTCTAATTCCAGGAAGCAGCTGCTCCGCTCCAGCAGATGATGATGATGATGGCCTGGATCAGGCCTGTGAATCACACCTCTGTTTTGACTCCCGGTTTCTTCCCTCTCTTTCTTCAGAATGTGGCGTATATGGCACGGCTCCAGAGGGAGGAGAGGACAGAGATCAGCACTGACAGGACTGTGCAGGGAAGGGATGTGATGGTGTTTTATTACACGGCTGCGGGGCACATTTCAGCTGCGCCCTGTGCCCGAGTGTTAAAGCACAGCTGTGATTGAACACAAAGAGAGAGAGAGAGAGAGATCTGAGACGATGATGTCACTCGTTCCCGCCATCGATGACAATCAGGTGATTTGAATGATTCCGGTTTAGATTCCTTTACTGGTTTAGTTCCTTAACAAAACTCCTAGTACTGGACTGCTGTACTTAAAGGGACAGGTCACATCAAATACACATTCTGTCATCATTTACTCGCCCTTCTTCTGTGCAATAAGAATGTAATGACCTGAAGTTCAGTGAATCAGTCACGAACCGCTCCACCCGACGGTGTTGTTAACATTAACTAAATATGAAAACTTTATATTTTAATAGTTATAACTATAACACAGTTTAATCGTTAATTAAAATACACTAAACAGAAATTGTGTAGAAACAATTTTCACGAATAATTACAAGCAAATTAAACAAAGTAGATTTTGAAGTAGAAAGTCTGAAATTGTATTTTCTTGCAAAACATATTCCAGTAATCTACAATTACAACTTCAGAAAATTCATTTTTAAATTAGACGAAAAACTTGTAGTTTTTAAAGTGTATTTTAGTTTTAGTCAAATTTGTATTTCAATTATTTTGTTATTAATTAATTTAATGTATCCTTACTTTCAATCACTAATTCCTTTAAAAAATATATAATATCCAAATATGTTTGGGTGTTTTGTTGTTGTTTTTAAATATGTCTATTTTAGTCTTTATTCATTTGTATTTTTGCCATTTAGTTGATTAATTTATGCATCCTTACTAAAAAAAT
>CM049882.1:28927765-28952765 GCA_027474115.1 Schizopygopsis malacanthus | reverse complement strand
AAAAATCGTTGTTTCGTTGTTAGCTTTTCATTAAACTCGCAAGCCCTCTGCAGTTCCTTTACGAACCCTAGTTTGGGAAACCTTGTTGTAATATAATGTTTAACGTACTTCATGTTGTAAATTACAATGAGTGGGACACATTTTCTTACTCTTGGTACTTTTTACATCATTATGGTGCAAGATAATCTTATTTAAATCATGTGATAAACAAGTTGTCAAAAGTAATCTAAAAGTAATCCAAAAGTAATCTGATTATATTACCTTAAATGTGTAATGTTACAGATTATGTTACTGATTACATTTTTTTTGTCATGTAGTCTGGAATCAGTTACGGATTATGATTTGTAAGTAATCTACCCAGCTCTCTTCATATCCTAATGATTTTTGGCATAAAAGTAGAATCTATAATTTTGACCCATACCATGTATTTTTGGCTATTGCTGCAAATATACCCGTGCTGCTTATGACTGGTTTTGTGCTCCAGGGTCATGCATAAGGTAGAAAACGCTGGAACGGTTTTCCCTGTTCCCCGTATCATCGCACGCAGACGTTTCTATCACTCGGTTGCATCATCTGTTTTGTGCTCCTGGGTTTTTACGGCATGCAGCATCCTCTGCTCAGACTGTTTGTGGTGTTGCTGTGGTTGAGTGGGATCTGCCGTCTGGGTAAAATGTCTCTGTGCTCGCCGTTGCTATGTTACACTAAAAACAATCGTCCCGCCCCAGCAGCAGGTTCATGCGGGCCTCGCGGCCAAGTCCCTGCGGCTCCTTCTGTTTATTATGGTCTGTTTGTTTGGCACTGCGGCAGACTGCATGAAAACCCAAGCACTGCCGAGGCACGTCTGGGGCATCACATGGAAAGGTTTAAGAAAAACACCTTGATTAACCGCTAATGGGTGTGTGTGGGATTTAAACATGTGTGATGTTTATTTAGATTAGATACAGTGTTTGAAACATATTTATGTGGCATTTCTATGCAAGAGCAATAGTTATATGCTATTCCAGAAATGCACTATTAGCAATCATTAATGGATTTATTACATGAGTGATAGTGATTAGTGTCACGCCGGTCATGTGACCTCCCCATGGCTGCTCACTTGAGACTTTTATTAGGATACTTATGTAATTTAATGAGTTTACATGACCTGTTTCTCAAGTGTTATTGGTAACGGTTTACAATAAGAGTGCATGTGTTAACATTAGATAACTGCACTAAACATGAACGGATAATGAACATTACTTCTATTATTTAATTAAACCGTTTCTAAATCAGACCTTGTATCTGTTAACATTAATGCATTGTGAAATAACAAACAATAAACTATTGATTTTTTACTTAACTTTTACTATATAAAATCACAATTGTATTTATTATAATATATTTTATAATTTTCATAATTTTATTGTTAAATTTTTTTTTTTTAAGTGTATAATCAACAGTATTTTTAATAATATTTACATTCATATACAGCTAATATCAATAACATTCTGCAATGCATTTATTTTTTCATACCAAACCTTGAATGTTAACATAAGTTAATGTAACAATAAAGAATGTTATTTTTGTATTATATTATTTTTATTTATTAATATGAAAATTCATTGTTTTACAATTTTTGTATTATTATTTACGTATATATATTCGTAAAATGTTACCAAATTATTAATTTCTTTCAGAGGTAAAAACTTTTTCAATGGGTGCAATTTTAACTTTATTTACAATCTTGCAATTAAGATCATTAACATTTTGTAATGCAATACAAATATAGATTTATCATAAAGATTAACATTTGTTTATGTAGAATCAGTGCAATCTAAAATAACACAGCCGTGTAAAATGTATATATGTTTAGCATTTGCACAGCATTGACAAGCACAAAGCAGCTGTTTGAATGATACAAGCGTTGAAATTACAGTATGGGGAACGATGCAAAGTCAGTCCAGGACGTGGACAAAAGCAGGTAAAAATACACACATAGTATTACCACCAAAATGACGATGAGAGAGAAAAACAGAGCCTGTGCCCTCCTAAACGAGCTGCGTCTCTTCCATTCAGCATCTTGCCCTTTCTTCTTCATAATCCCACCTGTGTAGCTTTACAATATCCAGTGAAAATAGCCCACGGGCTTCGGTTTTTGTCCCTGCAACTGTTGCAAACAATCCGTACCCGCGACTCCACCTTGCTTTCAGGCCTGGGCGATGTCTTAACAGGCCCTCGGGAGAGACGGGAGAAAAGAAAGGAAATATGGAGGAGCGCGGGCGAGGCTGTGCGAGAGACTCTTTGTCTGGGGGTCTTTGCAGCTATAGATGTGTTGTGATGGGGTTGAATGGGCTGTGATGGGTTGTTATGGAGCAGGTGGGTCTCCTGAAGCCTACACCTCCATCCGTCCCTGGGGCCCGCGGCTGATGTAACACAGGTTACGGCTGCGTTTGGGAGTTTGTGGTTTATTTCTTGTCAGGTTGTTCACATGAGCTTTTCACTGTGTCCGGTGTTATTTACATTGAGTCATTCAGCAGACTCTTTATCATCACAAGCATATCAGACACACCTAAACTGACCCCGGAACTTTCTTAGGTTTTATGTATTTCATTTATTGATTTGGTTAATATACAGTAAATTACATTAAATAATTGTTACATTAATTGTATATATATTTATTATATTTTATATAAACATATTATTATTATATTTGAATATATTATTAGTAAATTAATCATTTATATTTTAGTCATCACTTATTTTAGTGTTATTATTGTAATATCTATTAATATTTTGAATTAGATAATATTTTCTATTAATATTTTGAATTGAATTTTGTTTTTATATTTAATTGTATATTTTAATTGAAAAAATGAATTAATTATATTTTAATTAAAATTAATACTTATTTATTTTATTTTAAATTTACTTTAAATTTGGATAATTTTGTTGTCTTTCTGATATTTTTATTCATTTTTTATTTAACTTTTAGTTCAGTTTTACTAAGTTTAAAATACTAGTATTGTAGTATTTATTAATATTTTAAATTAGCTACTATTTATCTATGAACATTTTGAAATATTTGGAGGTGAATTTTAATTTTGTTTTATTTAATTATATTTAAATTAAAATTATTTATTCTATTTGTTATATAAAATTACTATATTTAGATAATTTTAATTGAAGTTTTAGATAAATTAGCAATTTTGTAATTTTATTTTTTATTTTTATTATTTCAATTTATTTTTATTTCAGTTTTAATGTTATTAATTTAGTGCTGTTGTTTTTTTGTCTTTCATTAGTTTTAAGTTGTATTATTTCACTTTATTTTATTTTAGTTAGTTGACAAGACTTTCTCAAGTTGACATTTTTCATCTCAACAATTATTTTTTTTTTAAGCTTTATTTTAATGAATGAAAATGATTTTTAATAGTGTAGTTGTAGTGTTTATTAGTTCAGTGTTTCAGACGTCTAATACCTCCATCGTGCCACTGGCTCTATTTTCTTTATGCTAAAGCTACATAACCACATAATTATGGTAAATGTTGAGCTAGAATGATGTAGAGATATCATGAATGAATGCATGTTTGAATTGAGAATCACTTTTATCAGACGTTTCCAGTGAAACGATCATTTCTTCTCTCTTTTCCACATTGACCTCGTTTAATCTCGTCGCTGCAGGTCCTCCAGCTCTGCATTTCTAGGAACATCTCTGGCTTTTATTTCACAATATCACAGTTCTGCATTTTTCTGGTCAACTCAACCCATTGGAAAAGCCTTGTTTTTTCCCCGTGAGGAGTTTCTGTGAGACTGTTGTTGGATGTGGTCTGTCCTAGATAACTCAAAGGCCTTTGAAGCGATCTAGGCCAGAGCCACAGCAGAGATTGGCTTTGACAGGAAAAAAATGAAAGCGCTATTGAAACTAGTTCATGTCACACGGAGCTCACTTTATATAAAATCATTTGAAGCCTTTGAGTTGAGGAAAATAACATCCGTGCTTGTATTTAAAGAGACAGTTCACTCAAAACAGCATTCTGTCAGTATTACTCGCCCTCATGTCGGTCCAAACCCGTATGCTGCTATTTCATTTCATGGAAAACAAACTGAATTTTAATTATATCTGCACATAGCTCTTATGGCAATGTGAGAAATAGAGAAGTTCAACTTTTCTCAACTGTTGAATGCATTATTGCACATACGTTTGTGAATATACTCTCGTTTGGAGCATCCTTTGCATCTATGCTGCTTTAAAATTGAGATATTGCAACAGATCTAAGGGCAAAAAAAGGCCAACAGGGCAAAGCTAGTGTCATTATGTGTCTTTAATTCTCCCTAATTGTGTCATATAATGTATTAAGAGTTAAGAGCTTATTGGTGCGCCATCCAATTCAATGATTTATTGCAGTCCTTTTATAAGAATCATTTAAATCGATTGCGGAATCATTCTAATTATACATTTAAGTGGAATGTGCTGCCGAGTTCCCAAAAGAACCGCTTGATTTTGCTGTTATTTTAAATGAATCTAATGAACTGATTGCTGTATCGGTCTGAGTCACCGGTTTGAATCATTTGAACCGAGTCGTCGGTTTGAATCATTTGAACCGAGTCGTCGGTTTGAATCATTTGAACCGAGTCGTCGGTTTGAATCATTTGAACTGTGTCGTCGGTTTGAATCGTTTTGAACCGAGTCGTCGGTTTGAATCGTTTGAACCGAGTCGTCGGTTTGAATCGTTTGAACCGAGTCGTCGGTTTGAATCATTTGAACTGAGTCGTCGGTTTGAATCAGTGACTGAGACAAGCCTCTTTGCGCTTCTCTTCACTTTGAGTAAATGTCTCAAATGTAGGGTAATTGTCACTTGCTCACTGAATTGCAGGCTATGGTGTCTGATTCTAAATGAGCTGAGATTTGTTACTGTTGTTTTAAGCTTGATCGCCGTGGATCGAACTTCTTTTAAACAAATCAAATGAATCAATCGCTGAATCATTCTGAAAATAAAAACAAACAATCTTATAGTTCAGTTTGCTGTCTCAAATTTACAATTGAATCGCTTTGATTGACATGATTTTTTTCAAATGTATCAATTTAATCGATTGCCGAATCATTCGGGGCGGGGGGGGGGCATACTTGCAGTTTAATGTGTTGTTCAATTCACAAACAAATCTCTTGATTTGCTAGTCTTCTTGTAAATGAATCAATTGAATCCGTTGCAGGATCAAATTCAAAACACAGACTGAGGAAATTTACTTTGGGCTTGTCTTGATTTTGGATAAAAGTGTCACATATAAATGAAACTGTCACTCGCTCACTTACATGTAGGTTAATTCAAAATCAGCACAGTACAGTGTGTTGAAAATGATCATTTGTAACATTACTGAATCTTAAATAAGTGTTCATATTTTTGATATATCCATCTTGAAATGTAAAGACTTCTGTCTTGTTATCGTTCCATATCAGGTGTCACTTGCAGTGCTTTGGCTGCTTGTATCATATGTCCAAGCATATTCATATAAATATATTCCTGACAGACAGGCAGAACATGACTCAAACCCGCGGCTGCGCGGCTGAGGAGAGCCGGTTTCTCTTTTTCCATTTTTAGCTCATGCAGTGGAAAATAAAGATGACTCAGGAACACATTTCCTTGTGTTTTATCTGTGCATTTTATTTTCTCCTAACTCGAAAAGATAGCACGGAGCCAACATTATAAAGCTCTTGACTTAAGTAATGAATTGAAACGAGTTGAGTGTGAATTGAATGAAGATGCATTAAAGATGTCGCCATTACAGCAATTGTGTTTTTGAGCAGTAAAGAAAGTCAAGCTCAATAACAAGTTGAATATTATGACTTTTAAGGAAAGTTTGCAATTGCATGCAATTATTGTCATATAAAAGAACCAAAATGGCAGCATCAACATTTGAGGCAAAATCATAAATCTTAGCAGTGCGTGGTGGTCAATTCACAACTGAATCGCAAGACTGACGCGTTGTTGTTTGTAACAATTGAACTAACACACCTACAGTGCAGTGTTGATTGACTTGATTGGCGCATTTTTTATAAATCATTTGAATCTATTACTGAATAATTCTGGGGGGGGGGGGGGAATCCAGTGCAATGTGCTTTCCAAATTTACCATCGAATTGCTTGATCGACATGGTTCTTTGAAATAAATCAACTAAATCAATCCCTGACTTATTCGGGGAAAAACAAACTTGCAAACAAACATGCAGCAAATTTACCAATGAATCGCTCGATTGACGCAGTTCTTTTAAATGAATCAATTGCAGAATCGTTCAAAGGCACGTTTTATGAATCAGTTTCATCGATTGTCGAATCATTTTTGTGAAAAAACAAACAAACACGCGCAATGTAGCCTGATGTGCAAATTTACCAATGAATCGCTCGATTGACGCAGTTCTTTTAAATGAATCGATTTAAACGATTGCCGACTGAGACAGTTCACTTAAAAGTGTCATAAACATAAAAGTGATTTTCACTCATTCACTGAAATGTAGGTCGCTGTCTGAATCTAAATGAGATTCATTACTGTATGCATTTTGAAAGTAATGTTGAAAATTCTAATCTGTAAGATTAATGTAACTTGAATAAGTTTATTCATATCAAAATGTATAGCATAACATCAGTTAGTTTTATATTATTTCGTAAAACACTGATGCAAACATTATTGCTAACATGAAATGGATTTGTTTTCCATTGCTGCTTCAATAAATCCAGCATGAATGCTGTACTGTGCACAGTGTGCATACTGCAGGAATGGTGAGAGTAGTCCAGTAGTATGCTGTTTCAAACATGTAGTGAATCACGTGGTAATGAAGGTAAACAGCAGCAGCACTGTACGCCTGGCCTCAGTTTCCTGGAATTGTTATTGTGCTAAAGCCACATCATCAGTCAGTCAGTCAGTGACTCTCTCTCTCTCTCTCTCTCTCTCTCTCTCTCTCTCTCTCAGGGGTTTGCCCACCCCTCCCCGGCCGTCTGCACACTGCAGGCTTTTCACGGTCACATGGGTGTCTTCTCTCTCTCTCTCTCTCTCTCTCTCTCTCTCTCTCTCTCTCTCTCTCTCTCTCTCTCTCTCTCTTTGCCGGCCGTCTGTCACTCTGCAGGCTTTTCACGGTCACATGTGTCTCTCTCTCTCTCTCTCTCTCTCTCTCTCTCTCTCTCTCTCTCTCTCTCTCTCTCTCTCTCTCTCTCTCTCTCTCTCTCTCTCTCTCTCTCTCTCTCTCTCTCTCTCTCTCTCTCGTCACGAACGCCCTCCTCCTCTTCCCCTCCACCCCTCTGTGCGCTGTCAGGTCACCCGCTTGTTTGTTCAGATGGAAATGGAGAGGAAATGAAACGAATGCTCTGAGCCGGGCTTAACCCTTTGCTAGGATGAGCTGTCTGCCTGATGAAATAACCCACATCTGATAATATAACACATCCCCCACGGCACTTCTGTCAGCATATAATGCATTCGTCCTCGTTTACTTTCTTAAAACATGTTTCTGGTTTTATTATGAACCGAAAAAATAGTTTGTCCTCGTAATCTTTCATCATAACAATAGTGTAATCTACTCTGCAACTACTTTCCATTTCAGCTGACATCACTGAGATAATGGTCAGGCTTGTTTGAAGCAGGGGTCACGGTTTAGCTGGTTAGCACGGGTCAGTTAGCCCCTGCTGGTAGATACTGTAACTGCAAATGGTTGTATGAGGGCAAAAAAACATGTTTCTCCATTGACAGACATTGAAAAAAAGTCATTTTTCAGCAAGCATCATATTCATTTGCAGATATTTAATTATATTATGTGACACAAGTTATAGTGACCAATTTGTGTGGGTGGGGTGTGGGGTGTGTGTGTGTGTGTGTGTGTGTGTGTGTGTGTGGGCATGTTTATGTGGTTTATGAGGACACAAATTTGTATAATGACATGGGTATAACATAGGTATTACAAGGAGAAGGTGATTTATGAGGACATTTTCAGTGTCCCCATAATTTAAAACGCTTATAAATCATACAGAGTGAGTTTTTTTGGGGAAAGTAGAAATGCACCGTCTCCTGTGAGGGCTAAGTTTAGGTGTAGGGTAGGTGTAGGGCAATAGCACATACAGCTTGTACAGTATAAAAACCATTACGCCTATGGAGAGTCCCCGTAAACCATAAAAACCAACGTGTGTGTGTGTGTGTGTGTGTGTGTGTGTGTGTGTTCGGTGGTGTGTGTGTGTGGGTGTGTGTGTGTGTCGTGTGTGTGGTTCGGTTGGGGGTTGGGGGGGGTGGTGGGTGTGGGGGGTGGTATGTTGTTTCGGTTCGTGGTGGGGTGTTATATGGGGGTGTTATATACAATTTGTCTTTGTTTGATTGAACTAAATGTCAGAGTATACGAAGCACCTGACTCCAGGATTGTGGTTTAATCTTTAAGTTTTTTTCAGGGCTGCATTAACATGACATGTTATAGAACGAGATTAGAAAGAGTGCTTCCCGTTATATATCACTTACTGTGATACTGTTAGAGTGAAATAAATGACACTCTCTTGAAAATGAAGGTTCTTTATTGGCATCTGTGGAGGAACCTGTAACATCCATGAAACGGTTGCATTGCACAGAAGGTTCTAAAGAGGTTTTAAAATGTTCTTTACACTAAGAAAAAAGGTTTTAACCTAAATAGTTCTTCAATGGAATCAAAGCAAAATCCCCCTTAGCCTTATTAAGAGTATATTGTAAAATAAGATTCAGTCCTGGTGAGAAACATTCTTGTCTGTATGTGAATGTGAGAAGGTTGTTGTTTCAGGGCCACTGATCCACTTTAACTCTAGATTATTCGTGTGGCTTTCAGACCGAAGCTCTTCGTGTCTCTCTTACATGGTCTGACAAACATTGCCCTCATTTTCTCTCATGCTTTCCAAGCCAGAGCCGTCCAAACGACCTTATCTAATCTGAACTCGATCATTTTTGGGAAGTGACTGCATGGTCAGAAAAACACAGATACACGTCGACTAGAATATTTACTATTTACAATATAACAACATAGTTCACTTCATCCTGAAGGCGTTTCTTTTGCGACGATGACTGACTCACTTTACAGCCTCGTTCCAGATAAATAAGCAAACATGGTTCATGAAACGCTCTGAATACGTGAGAAGAGAGTGAGTGTTTATTCCACACATGGACTGAGCGTCTACAGTTTTCTGAGCGTAAACACGAGCGGGGGGGGATTCTGATGACACAACACTATCTTACTCAAGAAGACTGATGAGGTCAAACAAAGGTCACCGATTCACAGAATAGATGACACACTCGGTTACATCAGTAGCTGCTTTAAATGCATTTCTGAACATGAAGTGGAGCTCAAATAGTAGTGCAAGGTCATGAATTTGATTCCTATGCAGGGAATACATGGACTGACAATATCATTTATATATTTATTGCAATGTAAATTATTTTGCATATGGAAAAAAATGCTAAATGTAAATTAAATCAACTTTAAGTTAACTAAAACCATAACAATTATATTACTTGAAATAAAATAAATGTTAACAAAGTATTTTTTTCAAACTTAATCCTATTTTATTTCAGCTAGCTGCCAAGGCAACATTTCTACTTTTTTATTTAGTTTAACTTGAACATTAAAATGAAAATGAAAAGAGAGAAATAAAACATGCAATGCTTTTAAATGAATGCAAAATACTTTATTTCCCTTTGATTTTTTTTTTTGTATTCTTTGTAAATTGAAATGCATAAATCTGGTGCATTTTGAGAGCAGAATCAAGTGACCAGATTAATTGTGCTCTTGTAAACAATTACGTGTTCTAGCTGTAATTTATTTATCGGTTAGATGTAAATGTGATGGCAGGGCACACTTTTCACTATATCAATTCTTATAAAAACTACGAATGCTGTTCTGTCAAGAGCAAGGAGTGATCTTTTGTTGTTTGATTATCATTAACACGACACTTAACTCAAGAGACGAGATGAGATTGGGTTCACGAGAGAGGCAAGAGTTTTATACATTATTTAAAATGACCAAATACATGACTTGAAGAAATAGGCGGCAGGTGCATTTGATTCGTTTTAACCAATCCTCTTGTAATAAATGTAATTTCAGTTTTACTTTATGAGTATGAATATAAAAGACAGGAGTATTCAAGCACTGTTTGAGGTTCTGCCACAAACTCAACTGACTGGCTTCTCTCCTGTATGAGTTCATGTCTCTTCATTCAATGATGAGCTTCTAGAACGTCTGACTTCTAACTGAACTCCTTTTCACAAACTGAACAGAAATACAAACAGTATAAACAACACTGGTCTTTCTTAGTCTTATTAAGTGCAAACAATAAGTGCAGCCATAATCAAAGTAGGCTAGCCTCAATATTTAAAGTGCAAATAGAGACCACACTTTTCAAGCATGATACAGAGCTATAGACAACTACACAACCTGTTATAGCCTACATACTGCTAACAGTCTAGATGTGTTATGTAGACTAAACTGCATGCATCAGGGAGTCACTCTCAAAACGTGAGGCATTAAAATGCGTTTCGATTTAGTGATCGCTAGAGTCTACAATACAAGATATTCATTTTAGCAGACGCTCTGCAACGAATCCTCCTTTATTGTGTCTTACGGGCTAATTCTTGTCAATTTAAATTAATTATAATGATAAAACATAGTCTGGCCGACCCTAGTCACGCCTGTCTGTTGGAGCAAATGACTAAATAATGATGTTTTCAAGCATGTTTCTCTCACAGACTGCATCTGAACATATAGTTTTTTGTAAGGTCTCCCTGTCTGAGCGACCTGCCAGCAGGCTATAGTGACGGCTTTGGATCTTCAGCCCTTCATCAGTGTCAGGGGTCGTCTCGTGCTTCCCGTGTGTGTCACTCAAGGCCGGGCTCGTCTCTGATCAAAGGCCACGGACGGGAGCAGACGACAGGTCACGCTGAAGGATGTCCTGAGATTAGCCCCTGCATCCTCATCCCTGTAACCCTGCGGCAGTGCTGACCGTCGCCATGGCAACTCGTATCGAGAAGGATGGAGGACGATAGTGTGGTGAGCAGATGTGAGTTCAGTGGATTAAGAAACGATTCTAAAGTCAAGCATCAATAATGCTCATGCTAAAGGTTAGTAAACAAACCGTGTTAAACCGTGTTAAACTTCAGCATGTCCTGCAGCATTTGTGCTCCAGACATAAGGGAGACTTACAATTGTAAATACATTTGTACAAATAAAGTGTATTCTCACACACACACACACACACACACACACACACACACATATATATATATATATAATTTTTTTTTAGATTATATTTTATCGTTTAGAACGCGCTGCGTTATAAATTATTCTAGATACTTAACATCGGCGATAAAAAAAATATCGCCGTATATGATAACCTAGCCGAATTGCACTTAGGGGGCGAGAACGAGTATGAGGCTCGCAGTCCGTTTAGACTGGAATTATAACGGCTGGTCTATAGACTTAGTAGCAACTTTAATGGCCGCTCAATAGCAATGAACCTGTTATTGACCTGTTTGTGTGGAGAGAAATGTTGCGCATTGAAGTGTGCGCTCATTTTAGGACAGGCTCCGGTGCGCTCACTTGCTCTTAAAATCTCCGTCATTTTTGGTCATACAGATTTTTGTTGTGTTTTGTCAGTTGAATACATCTAGTGTATATATTTTTATATTTTTTTTTTACTCAGAGACTGTATTTGTGTGCACTCAGAATGTGCAATCATTTAAGCAAACGGGATGCGCTGTAGGTCTGTGAACTATCCTACTCCCGTGTCACCCTCTGCTTCGACTGTGTGTAAATGCCTATGTTGACGTTATGACAGCCGCCGGGTTTGAGCTTTTACTTTTCTTTTTAAGAAGCTTCCATCTGTATCACGACCTCTTGAAAATGTAGGCCTTACAGTTCATCATGTTTAACTGAATTCCACAAGTTTACATCTTATTGAACATAGTAGTAGAACAGCTTTCTCAAGCAGTTTGTGATGCATTTTGGAAACAGGAGATGAGCCCCTGGTCTAAAGCGCCACCTGGCTTGAGAAACCCGTTCTCAAAGACTTACTTTTAGTCATTATTTGGGTAGCACACATATTCTGAATGCCTTCGGCAGAATTCAAATGAGCGTAGATGATTAATTCCAAAATTATCTAGATTATCTAGGCCCACCTAATATATATAATAATTTTTTTTTTTTTAGATTATTTTTATCCTTAGGGTTTGGGTGGTGTATATAATTTGTTTTTGGTGGGGGTTTATTGGTGTTGTTCTAGTTGTGTGTGTTGGGTGTGTTTTGTGTGTGTGTGTGTGTGTTTGTTATAAGAATCATGCACATATTTACAAATATAGAAAATACTCATACCGTATATCCTACATTTTTAATAGTTCCATTTACTGCCAATATTATTGTACAAATACATCCCTGTGTAGGTCAGCACAAAATAATATTTATTAAAATGGATAACATCCTGCTATTCAAGACTCCTTTCCTCTAACAATACAGTGTGTTCAGTTTAGACTAGACAGACAAACCAAATATATACATTCTGTTTAAAATATGACATCTCTAATAAACCAGCTTTCCCTTCATCTTCTCTTCTCTGGTGTTTTGTCTCGTTCTTCCTCTGACTTACTCTTACTCTCTTGACCGGTTCTCTAATAGATACTGTGAGTGCTCTAAACAGAAGTGACGTCTCATTCATTAGTGCAGGTCAGGGTCTGATGTCAAGCACAGTCTCACTTCATCACATTAATCCAGACACGGATCTGTGCCTCAGTGAGTGAAGCACACGGTTCACATCTGTCCAACACAGCAATTACATTACAAATGAAGGTGACGAATGTCATGCGTTACATATCCACAGACCAGGTCCAGAAGTCAGTGTTTAATGAGGAGATCGTGCAGTACACTTGATGTTCATCTAACTACACTGCAAAAAAATGGCTTTTCTTACTCTGTTTTTTATCTTGTTTCTAGTCAAAATATCCAAAAATAATTATTTTACTAGAAAAACTAAATGACTTAAAGGGTTACTCCACCCCAAAATTAAAATGTTGTCATTCATCACTTTACCCGCATGTCGTTCCAAACTCGTAAAAGCTTCGTTCGTCTTCAGAACACAATTTTTCAGATATTTTAGATAAAACCGGGAGGCTTGTGACTGTCCCATTGACTGCCAAGTAAATAACACTGTCGAGGTCCAGAAAAGTATGAAAAGCATCGTCAGGATAGTCCTTCTGCCATCAGTGGTTCAATCTGCATTTTATGAAGCGACTAGAATACTTTTTGTACGCAAAGAAAATAAAATTTTTTTTTCCAACAGCTCGTCTCCTCTCTGTCTCTCGCGTCAGCGTAGCGCCATTTTAGAGATTATCCACTGAACGCAAACTGTGTACGCGCTTCTGTATCCGCCACAACACAAGGATGCGCTAATCCACGTCTATTTATGCTTTGATTTGAATGAAAATGAGAAATCTTTTTAGAATTATTTACTATTTTATTGTTTATTTATGTTTTTAATTGGCTTTTAATTCTATTTACATTAAAATTTTAGTGTAACTTTTAGTAATTTCATGTCTTTTCCCCCCCATTTTTATTCGGTTTTTTTACTATTTCTTTTTTGGCTTTATTTTGATCGGTTTTAGTTTAGAGTTTTTTTCAGTTTTGTGTCCTTCATGTAATATTGTGTATATATAAAAATCAGTTTTCGGGTCTTCCCTGTAATATATGAATTAAGCTCAATGTTAGATTTGGGAACTGATAAAGTAAATGCTTCTGTTGTTCGGCCAAGGACAAGAACAAGTTAACAGGTGATGCAGATAATCACAAATTCATCTCTCATTCATCTGGTGGGTTTAATTTATCTTCTTCTGGTTTCTCCCATCTTTTATTGAAACACATCAACCCACGTCATGTTCTTACTACGCCCTGTTATTCAATGTCTTTGCAGAAAAGGCAGTTCTGGGTCGACTCAGAGCCAGTAGAAAAGCCCACAAGTGCAGTGTTGTTGTTTGTGGGCAGTCCGTTACGTAAGGGAAAACTTTTCACACTTACATAATCACGCGCCAGCATCAGTTTTAAATGAAGCTCATGCATCATTCAGAGAATTTCCTGATTTCTCAAAGCAACATGGAGCTTCTTTAGATGAAGAGATCGTAGATTAAGATCGATCTGAAAGACTCTCCTGAGAACATCTTTCATGAGAAGATATCAGGTTTATCTTGATGTTCTTTGTGTTGAACCCAGCTAACAAAAATATGTTTTATAACATTTCTATTCAGTTATTAAAAAGTGATTTCTGAATGTTCTGAACGGATATTCAGATATACAGTTTGTTTTCTTGTTTATGTGAATGTTATAGTTAAAGCATTAAGAGAACGTTCCATTTAATCATTTTGAAAAGTATCATTTGAATGTTCTCTCCCAGATAACGTTTGTCTAACGGTTTTTAAATGTCATGTTTTTTAAACTGGTTTCAGAATGTTCAAAAGTAGCGTTCCCGTGATGTTTGCAGAATGATCAAATGGAATGTTCGCTTGTTGTTCACATAATGTTCTGTTAGCGTTACTGGATGAAGGTTTGTTTAACGTTCCCTGTTAGCTGGGATATTACCACTGCTATATTAATAATGTTATTAGAGATCTACACAACTGGCCGTAGCTTCACAAAATAGATCTTCTTTGCATCCTGATGATCACTGTTTTGTGAATATGTGAACATCTCTTGAACTCCTCCATCAAGAGTTACTTGCACAACAAGGTGTATTTCCTCTCTCTCTCTCTGTCTCTCTCTCTGTCTCGGTCTCTCTCTCTCTCTCTCTCTCTCTCTCTCTCTCTCTCTCTTCTCTCTCTCTCTCTCTCTCTCTCTCTCTCTCTCTCTCTCTCTCTCTCTCTCTCTCTCTCTCTCTCTCTTCTCTCTCTCTGTCTCTGTCTGTCTCTCTCTCTGTCAAACATACAGATAAGTATTAAACAATGAAAAAAGGGGAAAAATAAAAGACATACATGTTAGAACCCAAAAAAAATGAACAAAAAAACATCTAAAATAATACAGAGAGCTAGTGTAAATGGTGAGGAGGGTTCAGCCTGTTGTACAATTCTTCTGCGCTGCAAATTAGCAGGTTTATTAGCATGACATTATTCACAATGTTGCTGCATATCTACAAACATACAGATGTCTCTGTCTCTAAAAAAGAACTCTCAGACAGACACAGAGTCTCTCTCTCTGTAAAAGACTCTCTCTCTCAGAGAGCTCTATGATGGCTCTCTCATCTGCGCTCACGTGGATGCACTCTTATGATCCTGTGCAGTGAGAACACAGTGTAAAGTTATTTACCCAATATGGGTATATATTTATGACAGTGGGTGTGTTGCCAGCTTGCTGGAATGTGTGGCGCTCTCTCATCTCTGATGTGTTTATATTTGCTGCTCTCTCTCTCTCTCTCAGCAGCTCTCTCTCTCTCTCTGAGCTCTCTCTCTCTCAGATCTCTCTCTCTCTCTCTCTCTCTCTCTCTGAGTTACTAGAATTGTAATTTGCTCTTGATCTAGCAATTCAGATATGTATTTTTAGATTGTTTGATAATTTGGTTTAATTTGTCAGTCTCTGAGACTTTAGTAAGTCCAGAACCAGCTGGGTGAGTGGACTCTTGTTTCAGTTCAGTTGGGTTTGTAATGCTTTAAAATGCAGCGATTCTGTGGGACCATAACCAATTTTTTTGCATTGAATGTTAATTCTACACATGAATTGTGGAATTGAGTTTGTCTCTCTGTGTGTAGGGCTTCCACTAAATAGTGCGTGGGGTCACCCATGAATGTTTACACTGTTTTTGGCGAAACCTGAAAGCTGTGATGGTAGCCATATATGGGCTGTCGGCGTGTCTATGGAACCAGAACCAAATTGCGGCTTTCAATTTTGGATTGATTGCATATGCGGCCCAGTTTGCGAGCCTTATTTTGAGAGCCTTACTGAAACGGTGAATTCTGTTAAGTGTACTTTTCAGAACTAGTGCAAGGTGGAATATTAGACTGAACAACAGGGTATTTTGTTGTGAAAGACCATGATTTTTTGAGGCCAGGGCCCAGTTCACAGCCGTGGCAGTAGTTGTATCGAGCAGGTTAGGTGTTGCTGTAGTCCCTGTGGGGTGGATGACAGCAGCACCAGATTTAATGGGTGGGTTGAATTTAATCATCTGCGTACAGCAATAGCTTGATGTCTCTGTCTCTGTCTCTGTCTCTGTCTCTGTCTCTGATTAAGAATTGTTGGACCAGGCCACTATTTTTTGTCCCTGCCGCACTTTTGACCCTTGTCTCTATCGTCTCTTTTTACTTGCTTCTTGCACAAAATGGAGAGGCTTCCCGACAGCAACAGAAGATGATTTAATAATATACATAAACCCGTTACTCCCCAGGCCAGGACAAGAGGACACTTTGTAAAAGTTTGTAATATAATCCGTATGCCAAATAGAATCAAATGCAGTCAGTTTTTGAAATCGATAAAACATGCAAATATTTTTCAGCATTTTTGGTCGAACTGTTTGGTCTTTACGTGTTTATTGATTAGGGTGTGTAGGGTGTAAATGTGACTGTAGTTCACAGCATAATTAGGAAGAAAGCTCAATGCATGCGTAAATAACCTTCCTGCCACTGCCTCCCAATTTGTCTTTCACCATTGTGCCATTGTGAATAGGGGTAATGAGTTTTTGGAAATCGATGAAGCAACCAAATTTTTCTGTTGTTGAACTAAGTACAAGGTTGAATAATCTGAGCACAGCTGTGTTTTTGAATGAGTGTGTGAAGTGTGTAAATGTGATCTGAAGCGCAGGTGTGCTGTGTTGTTTTCACTCAGAATGCTAGAAGTTTGTGTCTTTACATTTTTGGCTTTTGAGTTTGTTTGTTAATAATGGAGCAATTCCTTCATGTGTAATCAGGAAGTTACAAGTGGGTTTTGATTATTTTTAAATGTGTCTTGTAAGTTTGCAGATTTTGTTTGATCAGATTATAATTGTCATTAAGTTGATTTGGTGGGATTTTTTATACAAGTTTTCAAAATGTTTTGTTATCTCCTCATTTGTATTGGTAGGTCTTGTGGTTTAGTTGTGCAGGAAAGTGTTATTCTCACATATTGAATAATTTGATTCAGAATGATTTACATGAATGCTTATTTCTTTAAACTTTTGGTGTAAGTCTGTCTCATTTTTTTGGATTTATCATTTTTTGGTGTTTTTTTTTTAGTGTATTTTCTGCTCTTTGTGCTTTTTCAATTCTTATATATGCTGCATTTCTTTAAATATGTAATTGATTTGTTATAGCAGTGACGAATTAACACGTGTTTGATGGTTTGCAGGGTAGTAGTTTGTGTTTTATTATAAATTTAGTGAATAGATTATTTCGTTCTTTTCAGTGCCTTCCTGGGTAAATTTGTTATGCTCTGTATGAAGTTTTGTATCAGGGCTTTGCTCTCAGTTTGGGTTCATGTGGAGTTTTCTCTCTTGAGCGCTGTAAACGGTTTACTCATGATCCAGACACCTCACACTCAGCTCTGCAGACAGAAGGCCGATCGCAGCAGGAGCGTGAGTTTCTCTCGCACACACTGTAGTTGTTATATACAACAGGGACGGAGCCAGCGATGATGATTTCATGCTTCTCTTGTCTCTCTCAGCACACGCAGCTCAAGAACAAACTAGCCAACAAGAGTTCTAAGACTCATAACGAGATAGGAGCAGTGTTATTTTAGTATCATTTATATACTTCTTTAGTTTTTGTTCATATTTTTGTAATTTTTAAAATGTCTGTATAGCTTTTATTTATTAATATTTTATTCATTTTAGTTTATTTAGAAAATGAGAATTTTTGCCTCGGTAACTAGCTGAAATAAAATTAATTTACTTTTTTCTTTTAGTTAATTTTTTTTTGAGAGAGGTGGCTTATGGCTATTGCTATTTTAGTATTGTTTATAATGTACAGTATTTAAAACCTTTTGAATTAGCTTTTATTTTATATTTTCATTTTAAATTGAGTGTTTTTTTTATTCTGTTATGTTGCTGTTGATTTGTTTTTTTTAAATATATTTTAAAAATATTTCTATATTCGTTTGAGTAATTTTAGTACTTCAGCTTATTTTATTGTAATTTAGTTGCATTTTTTCATCTAATATTGATGAAAAGAGTCAAGCGTTACTGCATTCTGAGGCGTTTTGAGTCATTTATAAATTGGCATTTACAAATGAAAAATATTTACGATTATTAAAAGAGTTCCTAAATAGGTTTCTGATTGAGATTCCTAACTAAATGCATGATCATGACATACAAATATATCTCAGCTGTCATTTAAAGAATTCACACGTTCCTTTAGCTCAGCGGTTCTCAATTCCAGTCCTCGCGCACCCCCGCTCTGCATATTTAGCATGTCTCTCTTTGTTAACACACCTGATTCAGATAATCAGCTTGTTAGAAGTGCGCTCCATGCATGAACTGTGTTCCGATTGACATGCTCCCTACACAGGGTCCATTGCTCTCTACACAGGGTTCATTGCTCCCTACACAGGGTCCATTGCTCCCTACACAGGGTCCATTGCTCCCTACACAGGGTCCATTGCTCCCTACACAGGGTCCATTGCTCCCTACACAGGGTCCATTGCTCCCTACACAGGGTCCATTGCTCCCTACACAGTGTCCATTGCTCCCTACACAGGGTCCATTGCTCCCTACACAGTGTCCCTACACAGTGTCCATTGCTCCCTACACAGTGTCCCTACACAGTGTCCATTGCTCCCTACACAGTGTCCATTGCTCCCTACACAGGGTCCATTGCTCCCTACACAGGGTCCGTTGCTCCCTACACAGGGTCCATTGCTCCCTACACAGGGTCCATTGATCCCTACACAGGGTCCATTGATCCCTACACAGGGTCCGTTGCTCCCTACACAGGGTCCGTTGCTCCCTACACAGGGTCCGTTGCTCCCTACACAGGGTCCGTTGCTCCCTACACAGGGTCCGTTGCTCCCTACACAGGGTCCGTTGCTCCCTACACAGGGTCCATTGCTCCCGACACAGGGTCCGTTGCTCCCTACACAGGGTCCGTTGCTCCCTACACAGGGTAATTTTAGTACTTCAGCTTATTTTATTGTAATTTAGTTGCATTTTTTCATCTAATATTGATGAAAAGAGTCAAGCGTTACTGCATTCTGAGGGGGTTTGAGTCATTTATAAATTGGCATTTACAAATGAAAAATATTTCGATTATTAAAAGAGTTCCTAAATAGGTTTCTGATTGAGATTCCTAACTAAATGCATGATCATGACATACAAATATATCTCAGCTGTCATTTAAAGAATTCACATGTTCCTTTAGCTCAGCGGTTCTCAATTCCAGTCCTCGCGCACCCCCGCTCTGCATATTTAGCATGTCTCTCTTTGTTAACACACCTGATTCAGATAATCAGCTTGTTAGAAGTGCGCTCCATGCATGAACTGTGTTCCGATTGACATACACAGGGTCCATTGCTCCCTACACAGGGTCCATTGCTCCCTACACAGGGTCCATTGCTCCCTACACAGGGTCCATTGCTCCTTACACAGGGTCCATTGCTCCCTACACAGGGTCCATTGCTCCCTACACAGGGTCCATTGCTCCCTACACAGCCATTGCTCCCTACACAGGGTCCATTGCTCCCTACACAGTGTCCCTACACAGTGTCCATTGCTCCCTACACAGTGTCCCTACACAGTGTCCATTGCTCCCTACACAGTGTCCATTGCTCCCTACACAGGGTCCATTGCTCCCTACACAGGGTCCGTTGCTCCCTACACAGGGTCCATTGCTCCCTACACAGGGTCCATTGATCCCTACACAGGGTCCGTTGCTCCCTACACAGGGTCCGTTGCTCCCTACACAGGGTCCGTTGCTCCCTACACAGGGTCCGTTGCTCCCTACACAGGGTACACAGGGTCCGTTGCTCCCTACACAGGGTCGTTTGCTCCCTACACAGGGTTTGCTCCCTACACAGGGTCCTGCTCCCTACACAGGGTCCATTGCTCCCTACACTGTGTCCATTGCTCCCTACTTGCTCCCTACACAGGGTCCGTTGCTCCCTACACAGGGTACACAGGGTCCGTTGCTCCCTACACAGGGTCCGTTGCTCCCTACACAGGGTCCGTTGCTCCCTACACAGGGTCCATTGCTCCCTACACAGGGTCCGTTGCTCCCTACACAGGGTCCTCTTTGCTCCCTACACAGGGTTTGCTCCCTACACAGGGTCCGTTGCTCCCTACACAGGGTCCGGGTCCGTTGCTCCCTACTCCGTTGCTCCCTACACGGGGTCCGCTCCCTACACGTCTTGCTCCCTACACGATTGCTCCCTACACGACTGCTCCCTACACGGGGTCCGTTGCTCCCTACACAGGGTCCGTTGCTCCCTACTCCCTGAGCAGGGAAATCCGCTGAAGTTTACTTTATTTCGGAACATTCATTCATGGATTTGAGAACCGCTGAAGGATGAAAGCTGGTTTCCATGGAAATGATGGAATCCAGTTAAACAGCCATCGGTACCAAAGCAACCTAGAACACAGAACACGGAAACCGGAACTATTATCATTCATCGTCTTATAGTTTCAGAGAATAACCAGAGAAGGAGTGTTTCTCACCGCAGGCCGTTGAGCTCTTTACCAGATAGAGTGATCTTTATGATGATGTAAGCACTCCAGTTCACTCGTTCACACTCATTACAGACAAAGAACACGCTGCTGCTTTACATCTCAAAGAGAATTAGCCGAATTCTCATTAACCTTGATACGAGAGGCTTCGTTACGGATTCAAGATGCACATCAAAGCCACGCTGTTATTGTGCTGACCTCATCAGAATGATGAATTACAGATGTTTCTGCTTTATCTTAAAGAGCCAAAAATGATATCATTTACTCATAAATATGGGTTTGAAATGACACGAGGATGAGTTATTGACAGTTTATTTATTTGTTTTTAAATGGTACTAATTACATTTTTACTTAAAATATTTTTGTCTCAACTCAGAATGTCTAAGAATATAATATTTGATTGTATTTATGGCTGGACCGTATGATGAATATATAATGGGTGCTATATTGTGTATACTGCAGCAGTGTTATTTTAGTATAACTGAGATACTATTACTTTTAATTAGTATTAATAGAATTTTAGTATTTAGAATTAAAGTATTTTTGTTTTTAATATTTGTATTGTGTGTCACTTTAGTTGTATTTCTTTTTTTATTAATTGTTATTTCAGTTTATTTTGACTTATTTCAGTACATCAAGTTGAACTACATTAAATGAAAATGAAAAAAAATGCTACCTTGCAACTAGAATAAATAATATAAGTTAAAGTTTTTAAGTTATGCTATTTAATTTTACAAAAAAATATATCTGTCATTTTTATAATTTTTTATTAATAAAAATAAAAATAAAAAATGAGACACTTGCCAAAATTAAAGTTTTCTTATTTTATTTCAGGTATTTTATGATTTTAGTTTTACATTTTTTAAAAGCATATATAAAATTAAATGAAATCGTTATCGTGACACAAAATGACTTTTGATGAAATAAGATCATATTGCCCATCCCTATAATTATTGGATTGCCCAGACATCAAGAGAACTTGAATGAATGTTTGTGACTTTGCTTCGTTAAAGATATAATGAGAACACTCTGATGTGTCGGGTGTTGGACCGCATGCGTGTGCTGGAGATGCACATCAAAGCCTGCTTCACTCTGGCTGTTACCATAGCAACAATCAGCCTTGAGGACCAAACACTTGAAGACCAGCCTCCGAAGTCAGGAATGTACAAAATCAATGTCTAATTGTTCGTCTGTTTGTTACATTAACACATTCATTTCTATATAATGCACAGAAACAATGAAATCATCTGTTTCAATCTGACTGACTCTCTGCAGCTTCCCGGAGTCGAGGGATGCTCGCTGCAAATATAGGGTGAAGATACGAGAATGAACACTTTTGAAGAAGAACTGATCTCTCTGATAATATTCACCAGGTTAGTGGCATAACATCTTTGAAAGAATGTCGTTTTGTTTGAGAAGCAATGAAACGAGTTATTCATGAGTTAACTGTATATTATGAGTTGGTTCTGAGTCATGACGGTGAAATGATTTCTGAGTAAATGACAAAATCTTTATTATTTACAATCATTTCTCTGTAAAGTATGTCACAGACTAAAATAGATATTATATATCAGCTATTATATACAGTACATATATGTGTATATATATATATATCAGATATAAGCTATTTCAGATAAAGTTATGAAAACATTATTTCTGAATGCTGTCAGAAAGTCCAGTTGTTTGAATGTTTTAAAAAAGTGTTTTTCTTGGTTATGTTAATGTTAGGAAAGACATTATTGTGTAGACATTATGGGAATATTACTTTTAAATGTCCTCAAAACTAATAAAAACAGACTACGTCCAACTAAAATGTATAGATACAATGTTTGTGCTAACATTTTGATATTATTTTAATATTTTACTTTAATATTAACACCAGCCCAGCTCACAGGGAACGTTTTCAAAAGTGAAATATCAGAACAAAACATTCAAAGTAATGTTTATGGAACATTCTGATAACTTTATTAATATTTGATATACTGTACATTTGCATAATGTTGAGAATAAGTGTTCTGAGATCAAAAACATCCGTATGATGTTATATAGCCTGTGCTCGATGAGCGTTATAAGAAACGCTTCGGCAACCTTTAAATAATGTTACAATCATGACAAGAACATTAGAAAATAATGAGTAATAGAATGTTGTAAGAAATGTTTAAATAATTAGAATGTTATTTAGAATTCTAAATATTCTAAGAATGTTCAAATATTTAGAATAAACTTCCAAGTAACGCTATATTTTGTTTGAAAATAATAATTAAATAATATTATAATCACAACAAGAAAACTGGACATTTCGGCATTTTAGAAACACTTCAAAACAATGTTTCCACGAGGTTTTTATAACCTAAATATATGACCTGTGTGCAGACTTTCAACACGTTTTATTAATATTACTGAAAAGCATTTGTTCATAACCTGCTTCCAGATCGTTCTGAGAACATGTTCCCTGTTAGTCTTTTTCAGGCTGGTCAGTTTTCTCCTGGGCCGGATAGTCGAAATGAGTTAAAGAATATATTATAAAGCACCATGATAATGCCACATTATTATTTATTAAAATATATATGTGACCCTGGACCACAAAACCAGTCATGAGGGTCAATTTGTTTAAATTGAGTTTTATACATTATCTGAAAGCTGAATAAATACGCTTTCCATTGATATATATATATATATATATTAAAAATATTTCTGAACAATAGCTGCAGTCTTTTCCCCTTTCTACCGAATAAGAGCAGTTCTATAGAGCTGCAGGCTGATTGATTTGTTGTGGTTGAACTTCAGACTGAATGTCTTTATTAATGCTCAATACTTCATTAACATGATCTGAAAGAGCTGTTTGAGTCTGGGATGAATTCAGTTCAGTGTCAAAGGCTGCTGTTTGCTTCACAACAACACATTACATCTTAATGAATGGAAAACGATGTCTCGACGGTCTAAAGTGCACAGCCTCCCGTTCACATATATAATCACAGCTGCGCATGCAAACTTGAGAATGTGCTTGATTAGTGCCATTTCTATATTATAATTCCCTTGAGTGCTATTGGCTGTTAATCAGTTAAACGTCTAATTACAAGAAAGATCAAGACTGACTCCTCATGTTCTCCTAATTATGTTCATGTGTCTTTCCAGGGCTCGTTAATGGAAAAGTCTTTATCATATATGTATGTAAAGTTATGTGTAGCAGCATTGAACATTTAGGTCAATCCATTGAAAGCATAAGAAATAATGTACATTCAAACAATATTTAGGCATACATTTAATATTTATGTATTTGAATTGCATATAAACTTTACAGCCAATTAGATTACACTGTTTTAACATAAACTCATAAATCTAACGTGGTGCATATTTGTCAGTCATAAATGAAACGGGTCAGATTTGTGTACAAAAAATTATTTTTAAATAAAATCATCACTTTTTGTGTCTATTAGATTTTATTTAAATAGTCATATTTTCCAAATGCATTTATTTAAACTGAATAGAATCAGCATAAATCTGTTCATAGTGAAAACAATTATATTTATTCAGTAAAACGTATGAACAGGTTTAAAATATGGCAAGCAATAATCAATTATGTAATTGTATAAAACATATAAACCTGGTTTTATGTGTATTTAAAACACATTTAATGTATTAATACTATTAGACAAACTTGGTCTGTTTCTTTTCCAAGCCTGGCAATTAAAAAATGATTATAAAAATACAATAAAAAAGACAATTTAAAAATCATAAAAAATAAAAACCAATGCAACAATAAAAAAAATCAATGTCTGTATAACTATAATTATAACTAAACCTGCAACAATTACATTTATTCAGTTGAAAAGTATGGTTTTAACGATATTCAGTTTTTTATAACGATATTCTGTGTTTATTGATGATAAGGTGGTTATTATAGTGTATTTAAAACACGTTCAGTTTATTAGTAATTACATAAATCTGACTGGTTTCATTTACGGATGACTTACAAAAAAAGCATCACATTAAGTTTATTATTTTATGTTAAAACCGTGTAATCCAAATGCAATTCAAATACATAAATCTTACATCCAGGCCTAAATCTGGACTTGCTTCGCAGCATCACTGAAGCATCTGTTCGGAGGAAAGCTGAGGTCAGTAGCGCTGGACAAGTGTAGTTGCCATGACAACCGTTCTACAGCAGATCGCTTCACATTCTCCCGAAGCATCACTACAGATGTGTCTCACTCAGCACCGATATCTTCACCCAGACGCGAGCCGTCCTTCTGAAGGGACTTGTGCTGAGGAGAGCCCTGAGACACTGGGACGCTCATGCTTATATATGAGATCCAAGGAAACTCAGTATCGTATGTGTAAAATAATCATTTGATTTTGAATCTATAAATGAGACAAATCCCA
>CM049882.1:28832765-28922765 GCA_027474115.1 Schizopygopsis malacanthus | reverse complement strand
TCACATGAAACATGGAGAGCACTGCAGTAGTTCAGCAGCAGATCCTGATCACATGTGCAGTAGTTCACATGCAGCAGATCCTGATCACATGAAACATGGAGAGCGCAGTAGTTTACATGCAGCAGATCCTGATCACATGTGGAGAGCGCTGCAGTAGTTCACATGCAGCAGATCCTGATCACATGAAACATGGAGAGCGCTGCAGTAGTTCACATGCAGCAGATCCTGATCACATGAAACATGGAGAGCGCTGCAGTAGTTCACATGCAGCAGATCCTGATCACATGAAACATGGAGAGCGCTGCAGTAGTTCACATGCAGCAGATCCTGATCACATGAAACATGGAGAGCGCTGCAGTAGTTCACATGCAGCAGATCCTGATCACATGAAACACGGAGAGCGCTGCAGTAGTTCACATGCAGCAGATCCTGATCACATGAAACATGGAGAGCGCTGCAGTAGTTCACATGCAGCAGATCCTGATCACATGAAACACGGAGAGCGCTGCAGTAGTTCACATGCAGCAGATCCTGATCACATGAAACACGGAGAGCGCTGCAGTAGTTCACATGCAGCAGATCCTGATCACATGAAACACGGAGAGCGCTGCAGTAGTTCACATGCAGCAGATCCTGATCACATGAAACACGGAGAGCGCTGCAGTAGTTCACATGCAGCAGATCCTGATCACATGAAACATGGAGAGCGCTGCAGTAGTTCACATGCAGCAGATCCTGATCACATGAAACATGGAGAGCGCTGCAGTAGTTCACATGCAGCAGATGCAGAAACACGGAGAGCGCTGCAGTAGTTCACATGCAGCAGATCCTGATCACATGAAACACGGAGAGCGCTGCAGTAGTTCACATGCAGCAGATCCTGATCACATGAAACACGGAGAGCGCTGCAGTAGTTCACATGCAGCAGATCCTGATCACATGAAACACGGAGAGCGCTGCAGTAGTTCACATGCAGCAGATCCTGATCACATGAAACACGGAGAGCGCTGCAGTAGTTCACATGCAGCAGATCCTGATCACATGGAGAGCGCTGCAGTAGTTCACATGCAGCAGATCCTGATCACATGAAACATGGAGAGCGCTGCAGTAGTTCACATGCAGCAGATCCTGATCACATGAAACATGGAGAGCGCTGCAGTAGTTCACATGCAGCAGATCCTGATCACATGAAACACGGAGAGCGCTGGAGAGCGCTGCAGTAGTTCACATGCAGCAGATCCTGATCACATGAAACACGGAGAGCGCTGCAGTAGTTCACATGCAGCAGATCCTGATCACATGAAACACGGAGAGCGCTGCAGTAGTTCACATGCAGCAGATCCTGATCACATGAAACATGGAGAGCGCTGCAGTAGTTCACATGCAGCAGATCCTGATCACATGAAACACGGAGAGCGCTGCAGTAGTTCACATGCAGCAGATCCTGATCACATGAAACACGGAGAGCGCTGCAGTAGTTCACATGCAGCAGATCCTGATCACATGAAACACGGAGAGCGCTGCAGTAGTTCACATGCAGCAGATCCTGATCACATGAAACACGGAGAGCGCTGCAGTAGTTCACATGCAGCAGATCCTGATCACATGAAACACGGAGAGCGCTGCAGTAGTTCACATGCAGCAGATCCTGATCACATGAAACACGGAGAGCGCTGCAGTAGTTCACATGCAGCAGATCCTGATCACATGAAACACGGAGAGCGCTGCAGTAGTTCACATGCAGCAGATCCTGATCACATGAAACACGGAGAGCGCTGCAGTAGTTCACATGCAGCAGATCCTGATCACATGAAACATGGAGAGCGCTGCAGTAGTTCACATGCAGCAGATCCTGATCACATGGAGAGCGCTGCAGTAGTTCACATGCAGCAGATCCTGATCACATGAAACACGGAGAGCGCTGCAGTAGTTCACATGCAGCAGATCCTGATCACATGAAACATGGAGAGCGCTGCAGTAGTTCACATGCAGCAGATCCTGATCACATGAAACAGGGAGAGCGCTGCAGTAGTTCACATGCAGCAGATCCTGATCACATGAAACACGGAGAGCGCTGCAGTAGTTCACATGCAGCAGATCCTGATCACATGAAACATGGAGAGCGCTGCAGTAGTTCACATGCAGCAGATCCTGATCACATGAAACATGGAGAGCGCTGCAGTAGTTCACATGCAGCAGATCCTGATCACATGAAACACGGAGAGCGCTGCAGTAGTTCACATGCAGCAGATCCTGATCACATGAAACATGGAGAGCGCTGCAGTAGTTCACATGCAGCAGATCCTGATCACATGAAACATGGAGAGCGCTGCAGTAGTTCACATGCAGCAGATCCTGATCACATGAAACATGGAGAGCGCTGCAGTAGTTCACATGCAGCAGATCCTGATCACATGAAACATGGAGAGCGCTGCAGTAGTTCACATGCAGCAGATCCTGCACATGCACGGAGAGCGCTGCAGTAGTTCACATGCAGCAGATCCTGATCACATGAAACATGGAGAGCGCTGCAGTAGTTCACATGCAGCAGATCCTGATCAGAAACACGGAGAGCGCTGCAGTAGTTCACATGCAGCAGATCCTGATCACATGAAACACGGAGAGCACTGCAGTAGTTCACATGCAGCAGATCCTGATCACATGAAACACGGAGAGCGCTGCAGTAGTTCACATGCAGCAGATCCTGATCACATGAAACACGGAGAGCGCTGCAGTAGTTCACATGCAGCAGATCCTGATCACATGAAACACGGAGAGCGCTGCAGTAGTTCACATGCAGCAGATCCTGATCACATGGAGAGCGCTGCAGTAGTTCACATGCAGCAGATCCTGATCACATGGAGAGCGCTGCAGTAGTTCACATGCAGCAGATCCTGATCACATGGAGAGCGCTGCAGTAGTTCACATGCAGCAGATCCTGATCACATGAAACACGGAGAGCGCTGCAGTAGTTCACATGCAGCAGATCCTGATCACATGAAACACGGAGAGCGCTGCAGTAGTTCACATGCAGCAGATCCTGATCACATGAAACACGGAGAGCGCTGCAGTAGTTCACATGCAGCAGATCCTGATCACATGGAGAGCGCTGCAGTAGTTCACATGCAGCAGATCCTCATCACATGAAACATGGAGAGCGCTGCAGTAGTTCACATGCAGCAGATCCTGATCACATGAAACACGGAGAGCGCTGCAGTAGTTCACATGCAGCAGATGATCACATGAAACACGAGAGCGCTGCAGTAGTTCACATGCAGCAGATCACACATGAAACACGGAGAGCGCTGCAGTAGTTCACATGCAGCAGATCCTGATCACATGGAGAGCGCTGCAGTAGTTCACATGCAGCAGATCCTGATCACATGAAACACGGAGAGCGCTGCAGTAGTTCACATGCAGCAGATCCTGATCACATGAAACACGGAGAGCGCTGCAGTAGTTCACATGAGCAGATCACACATGGAGAGCGCTGCAGTAGTTCACATGCAGCAGATCCTGATCACATGAAACACGGAGAGCGCTGCAGTAGTTCACATGCAGCAGATCCTGATCACATGAAACACGGAGAGCGCTGCAGTAGTTCACATGCAGCAGATCCTGATCACATGGAGAGCTCTGCAGTAGTTCACACTCGGCTCCGGCGAGTCCCTGCAGATTGTCAGAGATCATTCAAGATCACTCCATAAACATCATCCACACTCGTTCTGCTGGCCTGTTTGTTGTGATGTGATGTGAAGCGTGTCGTTTATGAGTCACTAGCGACACCAGATGGAATAAATGCATTAGTTTGTTGCAGGCATTGCTGTGAGGTTGCTAAGATGCTTGGAGTGTTTTCCCATGTTGATATGGGGCTGCTAGATTATTATTAATGTATTCTAAGGTGTTTTATTATTTATTTACTGTTATATTTAATTTAAATTGAGCTTTTTTTAAGTTTAAGTAATTTTGTTGTGTGCTTTCGTCTTTTTTATTTTATTGTAGCTTTAATTTATATGGATTTTAGTTTATTTCAGTGTATATTTTTCATTTCACTTTTTAACCTTTTAACCTTTAGTACTCACATGCCATGTGACAGCCGCTTTCTGTGCGTTCACTTCACATGTGTGCGCTCAGAAAACCGTACATCAGAACTGATATGGCTTTAAAACACATGCGTGATAGATATGATAATCAAGACCAAACAGAGGTTTTTTGGCAGAGTATCTGAGTTGCGAGCTGTAGTGGCAGCGTCCTAACTTAAGGCTTCTGTTGTTTTCCGCTTTTAAAGGTTGCCGATCCCAATATTCCTTGAGCTGTGATGCTTTTATTGAGACACGTACACCTGTCAGATGGGAAGAGGTTTCATCAAAGAGACCCAGCGGCTCACATGTGTGCCACAGAAGGCCGAACGATGTTGTTTATTATGTGTGAATGTCATGACGTGCAACCGACGGTAAAGAGCCCAGAGTTTCCGATGCCTTTGATGTCACGATCAAGCATTCCCACCGTTCCTCTTGCATTTAAAGCTTCCTTTAGCGCTCGACTTGATGCTTGACAGGACTCACAGCAGTGTACACAAACTCTCCGGTGCTCGTGAGCCAAAGGGCTTGGAAAGATCCGGAGCGCAGGCCTGTTTCTGAACAGCGCTTCACCTCTCGCGGCCTGTCACGCAGCACATGGCTCTCGGTCGTCAGCGCTGCTCGGCGTGTTTACTCAGGGCCTGATTTAGTATAATGAAGTACGCAGCGCCGATCCAAACAATAGCTGACTCACGAACTCTCCTGGGGTTTAACAAAAACATGCAAAGTCATTGACTTACACAAAGCATGCGTATGATATAAAGCTTATCAGGAGCCAAGACTCAGAAGTAGTTTGGATTAATGTGTTTTGAAGCAAACATCAGCTTCTTGAGAATGCAAAACAGGTGAAACAAAAGTCAGCATATAAAGCATTCACAAGCAATTTTACTTCAGAAATAGCTTGTGATGCATTTCTGGATGAATCAGGATATTCAGCTAAAACAATACAAAACAACGTTGGACAGGATTTGATTTGATCCTATTGTATTGTCAGTTCGTCCCTTCACTTTAGTTTTGCACTGTATTGATATTATAGATACAGGTGCATCTCAATAAATTATAATGTCGTGGAAAAGTTCATTTATTTCAGTAATTCAACTCAAATTGTGAAACTTGTGTATTAAATAAATTCAATGCACACAGACTGAAGTATTTTAAGTCTTTGGTTCTTTTAATTGTGATGATTTTGGCTCACATTTAACAAAAACCCATCAATTGGGTTGAGCAACTGGGCAAAAATAATGTTCTTAATGCGTAAAAAAGTTTGAAATCATTCAAATGTTTTAATGTTTCTGAAAGACGTCTCTTATCCACACAGAGGCTCCGTTTATTTGGTAATAATACAGTAAAACAGGAACCTTGTGAAATGTTATTGTTAAATTGGTATTGTAAATGTTTAATAGCTAATTGATTTTAAGTGATTTATTAACATTTTGTCCTCACAGAGGCTGTTTAGTTTTTAAAAATGCGGTAAAAACAGAAACAATTTGAAATATTATTATGATTAAAAATGGCTATTCTATTAATTTCTGCTTCTGATTAAAGGGGTCCTATTATGCTTTTTCACTTTTTAGTCATGCGTATGTTTGCGCATAAAACTATCTTTTCAAGAACTACAACGAACGGCTCATTTGGACTACTGAGTTGTTTTCCGGTGTTTGTGACATCACAAAAATAATCCCGCCTACTGAAATTCGACTGGTTGACGGGTGGGGAGAACGCTTTGTGTTCTGCACATTTCAAAATCAAACCCAGTGCGGGTGTTTTATATCACAGTATTTCTGATAGAAACCAACTATCTTCAGACAATTTTAATGCACATTTTATGTCTTGCAATATCCATGCGTGCAAAGGTTCTGCATGATCCTCTAGTTCAATATTCTCGTGGTCTGAATTGATAAGGCAATATTGACAAACTTGCTGTTTTTTTGGCAAGGGCGGGGCAGTAACGGCGTCTAAGCTGTTGGCCAATCACAACGCACTGGGACAGCTAACCAATCACAATACATTTCATTTTTCGTAAGGCGGGCCTTCATCAAACCCGGAACTAATGGAGTCGTTTGTGTCAGGCTGGGGAGAAAAGTATTGTAATAATTTAAATTAAGTGAAAAATAACATGATTTTCGAACCACCGAGCATGAGAGCATGTTCTAGTACCCCCCCCCCCAAAACAAAATCAAGACTTTGTAAAAGAGCATAATAGGATCCCTTTAAAAAAAATAAAACAAGGTAATTGCAATGTTTTATCTTCCAATTTGGACTTTATTTCTCGCCATTCTGCTTATATATTGTGCAATTCTGAAAAGTTTCCGCACGATTCTGGGCATCTCGCATTTGTTTATTTCTTATCCGCCAAGGAATAAAACATATAAATGCAAATAGCAAATTTTGATCTTATAAATCAGACTTATTTCTCAGAATTCAAAAAGTTCACATCTCAAAATTCTGACTTTTTCTTGCAATTGGGAATTTACATCTTGTCATTAGAATTTTTACTCTTTTCTCAGAATTCTGAGTTTATATCTTGCAATTCAGATTTTTAATCATATCATATTTTTAATCATTAGTCATAACTCTTATCTGTTTTTATGTCAATTTTGCTCAATTTCATGCATCCTTTCTGAGTAAAAAGTATGAATTTCTTTAAGAAAATCGTACTGATTATTAGTTGGCACACAATCACTTATTTAACACATTTAATCAACATTCCACCATCATTTCCTATTAATTGTGAGTGTAGTTTGACGAGGCCTGTCAGTCGTGGTGAAGCATATCAGCGTCTCTCCAGCAGAACCCGCCCGCGAGTGACATTTCTAGACGTTTTGGCACATACGGCCCTATTTAAAACCATGTTCCCTCAACTCAACAGCTGCTTCCAATCCAATGGCATTTGCTTCCCCGAGCCTTGTTTCCAAATGTTGAACGAGGGCAGGCAAGTTCACACAGACCTCTCTTTTCAAAGCCGTCCTGGTCTCTGTCAAACATTGCGTGGCAACATCAAACGCTCCGGCCGGTCAGATACTTTTGTGTTTTTTCAGCAGCTTTGTGGGAGGATAATTGAGGGCAGGCCTCTGCAAAGCTGCCGGATATGTGGAGCATTTCTCTTCCAGGCTTTTTCAGAGGGGGTTGAGTGTAAAACACACTTCGCTGAGCTCCTCCGCTCCATCACTGGAAGCCCTGAGTCATTCCTCAGTTTAATAAACATCGCACTGACACGTGATATCTGGCCCCTGCTTGTTGAATTTAGTGTGTTTTGGTAGGTTGAACAAACCCACCGCAGCCTCACACGCACACGCATGCATCCTGCCCTGTCTCGCCATCTCCTCTTTTGTGTTACTCTTTCTTTTGGTAGAAAAACTTCTCATCGGTTTGGCCAGAACTCAAAGAATCTCACTTGTGGAGACGTGGTGGAAAAGTATGAATATTGAGAGTGAAAGCTTGCTGCAAAAAAAAAAAGAACAAAAGAACGCTTTTCTTACTTGGTATTTTTCTCGTTTCCCATTACACATATCTAAAACATTCTTAAATCAAGATACAAGAAGGAAAATTAAGATATATTTCTTTTTTGAAAAATGTATAATGTATCAAACTAAAGTGAGTTTATACATTACATTCCAATATTTGGATTTAAGATTTATTTTTAAATGTTTTTGAAGAAGTGTCTTTTTCAACTAGTCTGTATTTATTTGATCAAAAATACAGTAAAAAAAAAAAAAGTGAAATGTTATACAATTTAAAAATCAATATTTTCTAAGTTAATATCTGTTAAACTGTAATTTATTTCTGTGATGCGCAGCTGTATTTCCAGCATCATTACTCCAGTCTTCAGTGTCACATGATCTTCAGAAATCATAATAATATACTGATTTTCTGCTCAAGAAACATTTCTGATTATTATCAATGTTGAAAACAGTTGTACTGCTTCATATTTTTGTGGAAATGGTGATATGTATTATATTTCAGGATTCTTTGATGAATAGAAAGTTCAAAATAGAAATCTTTCCTAACATTATAAATGTCTGAATATGTTTGTATGTAAGTAATACTTTTGTTCAGCTAGGACGCATTGAATTGATCAAAAGTGACAGTAAAGATATTTATAATGTTAGGAAAGATTTCTATTTCAAATAAATGCTGTTCTATTGAGCTTTCTATTCATCAAAGAATCCTGAAATATAATACATATCAACATTTTCACAAAATTATTGTGCAGCACGACTGTTTTCAACATTGATAATAATCAGAAATGTTTCTTGAGCAGTAAATCAGTATATTATTATGATTTCTGAAGATCATGTGACACTGAAGACTGGAGTAATGATGCTGAAAACTCAGGAATAAATTACAATTGAAATGATTTGAAAATAAAAGTTTTTTAAGTGTAATATTTCATATTTGCAGTTTCTTTGATCAAATAAATGCAGCCTTGGTTCAATTTTTTTTTATCTTAATTATTTTCCGTTTGAATTACATGTTTCTTACCCCACTGACAAATATTATTTTTGTTTTCAGCATTAACTACTTTTATTACTTATGCATTTTTGAGAAAACAAGAATGAATATCTCATGTCATTCTCAAGTGGTGGTATTTGTTCTGTAAAACAAGACAAACATACTCCGAG
The DNA here is from genome assembly GCA_027474115.1 of Schizopygopsis malacanthus. Lineage (NCBI taxonomy): Eukaryota > Metazoa > Chordata > Actinopteri > Cypriniformes > Cyprinidae > Schizopygopsis > Schizopygopsis malacanthus. Next base: position 28,914,064 of record CM049882.1, on the reverse strand, counting down.
AGAGAGTCTTTTCTGCAGTATATCTACTGGCCTTTGTTTCTGTTGTTTTAGTCTCTGCAGATGTTGGTCAGACTCGGTTCGGTGCCAGGGCTTTTGTTTTTCCAGAGCTCCATCTCTCCATCAGGAGGGTCATCGCCTGGTCAGGTCCAAATGAGCAATAGTTGGCTCGCTCCGCTCAAATCCAGCCTTTTACTGTTTCTCCCACCGCCAGAGCCTCCTGTGAACGATGGATGCCAAATCTGAGAGTGGGTAAGAATTCACTCGGGGCTTTTCATTTCAGCCCGCCGCTGCATTCACTCGTTCTTCTGCTTTTCTCTCATCGTCCATTCACACGAGAGAGTTTGTGTCAAAGTGTGTTGTGTATTTTTGAACTCTGGTTCTGCAGAAATCTGTATTTTCCATCTTGTTTTTCAGCGTACTGTGATTATGTCGTTTAATATGAATATGAACCAAATGGTTTCTTTTGATGATTCATTCAATATTGTTTTATTTTGATGGCTGATGCTATTAGGATGTCATGACAAGAGCAGGGATACCCAGCTTTTATTCCACCAACCCCTTTTTACATGAAGTATTTAGCTGAACACATTAACATGCTCACAGGTTCTGATATTGGTTACATGACATCCAGGTAAACAAATCGTTTTTTTATGTTTTTATTTATTTATTGTTTTTTATTTTAATTAAGGTCATTTCAAATTTTTATGATGAACTCGAATAACATAGTGAATGTTGATTTTATTTTAAAAAAAATATGGATTTTTTTTTAATGCTATGGAAGCCTGCTTCTGTCACTGAATAAAAAATAAAAATGTTTTATCGTTCTATTCTGAGTTTTTTTTCTCACAAACTCATGATTCTGAGAACACATCAGTCTTTCATATCAGTCTTTTTGTTTTCATATCAGAGTTTTTATAACTCGCAATTGCGAGTTTATCCCATTTTTATGGTTGAACTAATTATTGAATTTTTTTATTATTTAAAAAAATCTAACAGTGAACAATAAAGCTTCCCATAATTATAAACATTCACAGGCAATCGATTTGGGACGTTACCTGTGTGTGTGTGTGTCCGTCCGTGTGTCCGTGTGTGTGTGTCCGTCCGTGTGTCCGTCCGTGTGTCCGTCCGTGTGTCCGTGTGTGTGTGTGTGTGTGTGTGTGTGTGTGTGTGTGTGTGTGTGTGTGTGTGTGTGTGTGTGTCCGTCCGTGTGTCCGTCCGTGTGTCCGTGTGTGTGTGTGTGTGTGTGTGTGTGTGTGTGTGTGTGTGTGTGTGTCCGTCCGTGTGTGTGTGTGTGTGTGTGTGTGTGTCTGTGCGTGTGTCCATCCGTGTGTCCGTGTGTGTGTGTGCGTGCGTGCGTGCATGTGTGCGTATATATGCACATGACATGATACTTTCTAGTTAGTGGTATCGTTCCAAATCAGTCGACTACAAATGTCCCCATTTGACCTAAAATACTTGCTTGAACTTAAGTTTAATATTTCAATAATTTCAAAACATATTTGCATGTTCACTGAAGTGCGTTAATGTTTAGGCCTACATTCCAGTAATCAAATAAAATATTTCATATTGAGTGTTTTATTTATATTGTTTTTATTTTAAATATTTTAAATAATTATTTTATTACTTTATTATTTCAATAATTATTTTTTATACATGAAAAACATGAAAAGAAAGATCATATTTTAGCAAGTTAAAAACATCTTAGTCCCAGTCTGAAATGATATGGTTTGTGAATCATTATTCAGATCGGGACTACGGAGATCGTCTTAGTGATAACCAATGGACTGGAGTGGTGTGGATTATTGTGATGTTTTTATCAGACTCTCATTCTGACGGCACCCATTCACTGCAGAGCATCCATTGCTGAGCGACTGATGCAATGCTACATTTCTCCAAATCTGATGAAGAAACAAACTCATCTATATCTTGGATCATCTGAGGGTGAGCACATTTTCAGCATATTTTCATTTTCGGCTGAACTATTCCTTTAAGGCCTGTTGGCACACAGTCAGTAACACAAAGGTGGTGGGACTCTAGTGAATCCACCACTTGTTCTTTTTCACTCCGTTTCATTCACCTCGTGACCCCTGGATCCGTATAGCTTCACGACACGGTCCGGTTTCTCTCTGGTAAGTTGTTTATTTGGGTTTCTGAAGCCCTGTAAGCAGCGATTGATTGATGGAGGTGGAGGTGAAGCGTGCTCTCAGAAGGCTGTCGCTGTGAAGCTGCTTAGTCTGATAGGCTGGATGCCGTGAAAGTCGACTGTGGGGGTTATTGTGAAAGTCCCAGACGCTAGTGAATGAGCTGCAGGACTCCAGCACACGCGTCACTATTAATACTGTCTCAGTGGTAGTCGAGCCAGACACATTCACCTTCAGTAATGCGTTACTCCAGAGAAATAACCTGCCCTTCAAATAAACCGGCCCATTTGGCAGTCGCTTCATGTTCCTGTGTGGCATTTCTGCACAGATATTCTCTCAAATGATGTAGATTGATACTGAAAATCCAGATATCCTGCTGATTCTACCTAATAAAACATACAACCTCTGACATGAACGAAATGTAAAAAACTCGACATGAAACGGCATTCAACTCGTTTAATTCTGTGAAACGGAATATTTAATGAGAAAACAAATGGTATATTTTTAGTAAAGTAAATAAAACAAAGATTATGGAAGTATGTTTTACAAGAAAATACTATTTCAGTCGTTTTTCATCAAAATGATACATTTATTTCAGTTTGTTACTCCTTGGACATTTTTCTATAAATTAATTAAATTAAAAGGAATTATGTAATAAATTAATGTGTATTTAATTATTAATTTATTATAAATATTATAATAATTACTATTTATAATACATTAATTAATATTGAATTATTCATTTATAATACATATTTTAATAATTTATAAATTATATTGTAATAATTAATAATATTATTAAAATATAATAATTATGATAGTAAATTAAAATAATTGTTTGACATTAAAAAGTACAGAAAAATAGTGAAAAAGGAATTGAGATGAGTTTGCATGAGAAATGGATTAAGTGGGTTCAAACCATTTAGAAATCTAGCCATTTCTTTTTAATTATTTATTAAATGCATTGTCAATTTAGGAGTGAACATAGTTTCAAAGTAAATCCTAAACCAATTTTTTAAGTTACTGCATTTTGCAACCTGGTCTCATAAAAATACGTACCTCTGTGCACTTTCTGTGCGACACCGTTTACGTACCTTACTGCACGTTTCACGCTGTTTCAAAGAGAAATGTCCTCTGAGTGGCGCTAATTAACACCGGTTCAATACGTGAACACTGCCACGTTTTTATTAGTAGATATAGGTGCATATTGCTGTGTTTTTATTACTACAGAAACGTGTTGCGGCGGTTCAGAATTCAAATATCGGGATCTGTCCCTAAAGTTAATGCTCTATCATGTCCTACACCAAACCCAACCCTAAACCTACCCGATAGTGTTCACAAATACAAAACTGATATGAAAACGTATTTGTTGACTCATCTGTGCCATTACGACTCCCTCATAAACAGATTTGATCTGCTTTGTCGAACCGTGTTTACACGGGATTCGATCCGGAGATCCTCGCCTCTTAAGCTACCGAACAAACTTACCGTCTCAATGAAAACCATAGATATGAATCTGGATATGTGCGATGCTAACGTTCAAAAGCAGCAGTTTTCAAATCTCCCAGCATATTAATATTGTTTTGAAGTCGTAACATTATATTCTTCAAGTAATCGTGCGAAAATTACGCTTTATTATTCAAAACTCAACTCACATTTGTGTGAAAAGGAGTAAAATGTGTCAGAGTTGAACTGCCTCTAGTGTTTGTTTCTTTTGGAAACTGCAGTAATATAGTTATTGGTATGTATTTCATGTCTCGATTAAAAGTGCACCGAGGTACGTAAATACTATGAGACATTTTAATGAAAGATTATGATGACAAATGTTTTAATTTGGAATAACATGCACCAAAAAGTCATTCGCAGTAAGACCAGGAATATGCTAAATAGCGTCTGTTTTGATTTCATGTTCTCTTTAAAGGTGCATTTAGTAGTTTGTTTTACTTCTTAAAGAAATGACATCTTTCTTGTTCCTTGACAGGAGATTTGATTTCTGTCTTGGAGGACCTGGTTTGATGTGACTGGAGTCTTCGTGTTTCTCTGCACTAATTGCATCATGTTTTCAATCTGAGTATTTTTTCCCCCAACAACAGATGCAATGTGTCAGTAAGCAGTACAGTTACATAACCAGATTTGACAAAACAGGCCTCTCTTACTGTCTCTGTTTCTCTTCCCGATGCTTCCTCCAGCCTTCCGGGTTCTTTCGACAGATCAGGACTGTTGGGATGTTAGTCAGACTTTAGACTATTAAAGCTTATTCTGGCCGGCGATAGGAAGCGACCGTTTGATTGACACGCATGGCAACCAATCACTGTTCAATCTGTTTTGATGTGCCATTTAGGAGCAGATTTATATGATTCCAATAAACCTGCTTGAAAAAATTCAAATAAAAATGATACATTAAATGAAAATGATTTATGATTATTTAATTTATATGTAATAAAATGGTAAAATAACACCCCAAAACAGAAAAAATGCATTGGGATGAGAATTGTAAAAGGTCTAAAAGTCACGGCTGCAGAGTAAGTATTAAATGAAGAGGTCAAGAGTTGAAAGACACGGGATTGGATGAGTTTGAGAGAGTTTACATGAGAAATGGAGCGTGTGGGTTGTCATTGATTCTCTGTTGGTAGCGCCGGGCCCTTCCTCGACTCCCACTGCCGTTCACAAACTGGTGAGCTGGCAGCTTTAACAATGTGCCCAGTGTAGACGATAGCAGACAGTGACTCGCCAGACTGAAGCATGTTTGACCCCCCCGTCACACCATGGAAAAGACCTCATTCAGACCGTAATATAATGACTCACTTCACACATAAACATACAGCATCAGCAGAAAACCTACTCCATTACACTTCTAATAAACTTGTATTTCAATAGTAACTTTACTTGCAAAAATAGTAATGTTTTTGCACATCTTATTTGTTTTGCACTTTTTATTCTATTGCACATTTTACTCTTTATTTTTACTTATATATATATGCTCTTGTGTTGTTACTTTTATATAATTTTTATTTTTATTATTTTGCACTGTCCACTGAGTGGACCTGATTTGATTTACATTTCACTTCTGATTATACCCTGTATAATTTATTATGTGACAAATAAAGAAACCTTGAACCTAACTCATTGAGAATCAAGTTCTTTGTGTCAGGTGTTTGTCTTAAACTATATGCCATTGTAGGAGAAAGTATCAAATAATAAGAGTGCTGTATCTATATTCATCCTTTTATCAAAGTTGTCCTAAAACCTAAAAGCGTTCTTGTCTGAGGACAACGTTGATTAACTTTTTTTGATCCACTTCAAATGTTGACTACTTATACACACACACACACACACACATATATATATATATATGTGTGTGTATAATATGGTTACTATAATTAAACCATGGTAACCAATCACAAATCAAATCGAATTTGTAGTAAAACTGGTTATACAAAAAAAAAGCCTAGAATAAAACCATTGGTAATTTTCTTAAGGGATTTATATATTCTTGCTGTCAATTTTTTTTTATCGTATTGCCTCAATGATTTGATGTTTTGTACTGATAAAAAAAAAAAATCAGCGATACGCGCTCTGTAGTCTCGATCGGACTAATGATTCACGAACCATATCATTTCATATCGGGACTACGGAGCGTGGATCGTAAAACATTCAACCCACTCCGAAGTTCTGATCGGAATCAAATGATTCGTGATCCACGCTTCTGAATAATAATCTGAATAATGATTCCCAAACCATCATTTCAGAGTAGGACTTCGGAGCGTGGATTGTAAATCAATCAATTCGCAAAATAATGTGCAAACCCGCTGCAAACTTTCGATCTGAATAAAAAAATTCACAAACCCGCTCCGAAGTTCTGATCTTAAAACAAATATTTGCGATTCAAGCTCCGAAATCCCGATCTGAATCAAATGATTCACGATACGTGATCTGATTTCAAACCAGTCAATCATATCACAAGAGTTGAACTGTTTCAGAGTTTTGACAAGCTTGGTTTCACCCATCAACACTTTTTAAAATCATTACAAGCGATGTCGAAATTCGAAAATGAATGAATCGCTTGAACTGAATGATCGAAGTCACGAATTTGAATCAATTGGAGTGATTCCAGCGTAAATGACTCACTCGATTGAATTGGTTTGTCTGTTCCTTTGATTTTCACGTCTTCAGCCATGTTTACACGACACTATAAGTACTTCTGGCTTATTAGCTCGCTAGTTTTATTAACTGAGATCAGCAATAAACATAGGATGTTTACAGCTTAAATATCCACATCTCCATTCCAAAGATAACATCAACACAAATCTATAGGTGAGGTAACAACATAAAGAGGGCAAGCTTTTATCACTCAACTGAACTGTGCACATATATTTTAGAGAGTTCTGGTTGTTTTGAGAGATTTACAGGCCGAGCATCAGCATTATTTGGATGGAAAAGCGGCAGTAGTTTCATGAAAAGTTGTACGGATGATTTTAAAGAATCATAGCCTGTTTGTCTTGACTTTGAGATCACTTTCCCCTTTCTTCACATAGTAATAAGTACTGGACATAACATTGAAAACACACAAAGACATTTACAGGAAAGCATTGTTTGCATCCTCTTTGATTTCTGCTACTCTATAATTTTGGATTACTGTGATTCTGGTTATGATGTTTTGACACTCAACCGCACCGTCTCTACAGAAAGGTTTTTCCCACATCCCATCAGGACTCGTCCGCCCTGATTCTCTGATGGGTTTGACCCACTGTCACATCCGACCTCTCGGACTCTCGCTCTCAGAGGAGGTTATGAAACACATGAGTCATCGTTTGGTCTGCTGTGTGAAACTGCTATAATCACATCAGTGTGATTGAGACGGCTGTGCAACTACGCACTGAATTCTTCTAAATCTGCTTTGTTTATGTTTGAACAGTTGAGAAATGTCTCCCCTCAAGGCCAAAAGATGTCAGCCAACAGTTCAAAGTTTTAGCTCATAACTTTTTAATCAAATAGAGAGCACGGATATCATATTTTAACATGCAGGTTATTGCACTTGGTCGTTTCAGGTTGAGATTTTCTGCCATTTTACATTTTGTCAAAAAAAAATCTTTGTCCGATTTTCATAAAATTTGGTACAGAGGATCTCGAAGCTGTGCTGGTTGAATACTATTAGAAATAGTTTTATATACCAAACCATTCCCATGAAACGCATCAACGAATCTGATGGCAGGAACGCCATGAGGAAGTGAGGCCGTTAAGTTAAGTTAAGTTAAGTTAAGTTAACAACTTTATTAATCCCACAAGGGGCAATTCAGGCAGGGTTCATATAGCAGACACAAAACATCACATTTAAGAATTATAAGTAACAACACAACCCAACATGCTTCATAAATAAATTCTTAAAAAAATAATAACAAAAAAGATACACTTAAGACTTTGAATTGCAAAAACGAATAGCCTCTGGAACAAAGGTAAATTTATATCTATGTGGCCGTGTTGACCTATTGACATTCATTTTGTTAGATGTTATTGTCATAATATGTAATGCACACTAGAAATGTTGTTGACAGCGCCACCTACTAGCTAAAGAAACAAAAAAGACCTAAAGTCATTAAAACCTTGAAATAATGGGCCGTATTTGAATGATCTACACACGTGGTCTAAAGCACATGGCGCAAGTGCACTCAGGGCGTGTCCGAATCCACTTTTGCTAGTTTAACGACGGGAAAACTGTCGGCGAGCCTGGGCGCATGGTCTAAACGGGTTGTCCCTATTCTCTTAATGAGTAATGGGTGATTTTTGGGGCGTAATGTGCAATAAACCAATCAGAGTCTCATCTCCCATTCCCTTTAAGAGCGAGTTGCGCTCGTGCCAGGACGGTAGCCTAATTCTTATACACGAAATGAAGGATAGTCCATTATGACATGTATGATATTTTTATATTTATGTAGCCTACACAATAAAATTGTTACACTGTAATCCTTTCATTTGTAATGTTTGGCATGTTTGTGTGCTGCTGCGTGTCCCTGTGTGTAATAAGCAAAGTGAATGCGCATTGTGGATACTTCCAGAGGCGCATTTTCTATTATTATTCTATATTATTCGTATTCTATTACGCGCTCTTTAACCTGTTAACCCGCACCAGGACGCCAGCGCACTGAACCCTCTTTGTTATAAAAAAATATATATATATATATTGCGCCATTGACTTTAAACCAGGTTTGAGTTGGTCTATGGCACAGTCTATTTTCAGTTCCTCAAAATAACTCGCCAACGATGCGCCTGAACACACCTCTTTTTTAGACCGGCATGCCCATGGGTGCACAAATGGGTGAAAATGCATTTGCTATTTAAACAACGTGTCGCAGAACTGCTTCGGTCTGAAACTAGCAAAAACACTTGCGCTGCGACTTGCACCAGGTGTATGATAGGGCCCAATGTGTCTCAAATGAGTCATTGGATGCAAAATTCACTTTTCAAGCTGTTTGAACATAAATGTGTGTTGAAGTGTGTGTACAATCCAAACACCCAGTGTTTTTTTTTAATCCCTATTTTAAAATCCCCTTTCACAAATCAGGCTGTTCTGAGATTCCTGTCAGAATGACGTAGTTCTGTACAAGCCCCTCCCATGATGGTTGATTGACAGGTCCGTCTTACCTTAGCTCCGCCCCGAGTGAACTGAGAGCTGTCCGTCTCTTCGGTGCAGGGAAGACAAGATGTCTCCGATTAAACGATTGAAGTGCTTTGTAGTTGGATGTAATAATGAATATAGCAGTCGTCAGTTACTCCCGACATCTGAGCCGCTGAAGACGCAGAGGATTAATGCTACGTTCGTTTTGAAGTGAATGCGCCGATCCCCGATCTACATAAATGCATCTATGTTCGTGCGAATCATTCGTGATCCAGCTTCATCTACAGAAGAAGTGAGTGTAAGGGTTGTTTATGAATCTTTGCAAATCGCTTTTCCTAATAATGTGCTAGTTTACAGTCTGTTTACAGTCTGCTCGTCACCCCACGGAAGAGAGGGGCGGAGTCAGCAGAGCTCATTAGCATTTAAAGCAACATGGACTATAATGCTTGCTAAAAAACAGCGCTGATTTTGACAGGGTAAAAAAGGTCTTTTTTACACTACCATTGACAAATTTTAACCAAAGTATGTTATAGACTTTTAATTTAGACCCTAAAGAATCAAATCAACTTGTGGAAAATGGGCATCCGATGACCCCTTTAAAGTCATGCTTTTAATTCACCTCCTATGAAGCTGGTCCAGTTTTCACCATACTTAAATCAGATCATATTTTGTACAAATTTAAATAGATAGCAAAAAATACAAATAAATACAAAAGTAATAAAATGAATATTTATAAAATTATTTGTATTTTATGTATTTTTATAATAATTTCAGATGCAATTTTTCTATAAATGTGTCAGTTTATATACTTTTATATTGTAAATTATTAAAAAATTCATAAAATGTTACTATATAAAGTTGTTTCTGGATAATTATCTTCATTAATGCTGGTTCAAATCCAATGCATTTAGATGTTTCTTAATGACTTTTATTGTTGCTAAGTATTATTTGAAGTGAATATATTTGTACCAATATATCAAAATAAAAAGTGGTATTTTTAAACTGTAAAATGTCTATATAATTTACTAATGTTTCTTAATGACCTTTTATTGTTTCAAAGTGTTATATGAAGTTGAATCGGCACTAAATTGTGTATTGTTACATGAATCCGTAGCAGAATATTGACCATAAAGTAGTTTATATATGAATCCCAAGGGTTTGCCATACAATATTTCAGTCTCTTTGGCAAGCGTTCAATCCTGCCGGGATGAACTGCCCCTTGATCATATTCATATGTTTGTCACAAAGCCTCATGCGTTTGTTTTCTGCTGTACTTGTGTGAGCTGCTTAGTGATTTTCAGACAAAGGAAATCCCAGTTATCAGTGCCGTCCTCTCCGAAGCCGATCGATGGCTCCTGAAATCAATAGACTTATTAAAGCTGAGGAACAAAGCTGATTCTCCCGTCTCCGATGGGCCTGACGGGCGGGAGAGGTCACGAGCAGAGGTCACCGGTCACGGCGAGCTGCGAATGATTGCCACAGAGGGTCATGTGACCCGGCATAAAAATTCAATTAGAGTGCGGCGGTTACAAGTTCGTGGAAACCGTCTGGAAGGGATGTGAGTCACAGTGTGAAGTGCTAAACCCTGGAAAATGCGTTTATTCACAGATATGAAGCTCATAAGTCTAGCCAAGACGATGCATACTTTGTTCCAATTAAACGGCTGTTTTTCCTGCCAAAAATACATCTGTCCGCGTGCACGCATTGTACTGCACACATGTTGATGTTAGGTCCCGGATGAGGCTTGTCCACTAACCCGATATCTCTTTGGTTTTTCTCAGGACGTTTTCTGCAACGAACCCATGTGACCTAAAGTACCCCTCGTATTTTAAAGGTAATATTTCAACCATTTAATCATCTATTTTAGTAAATGTGTTTTGAAATGTGATATTTTTTGTTTGTTTTAATTGTTTTTTATTTATTTATATCATTTTATGATTTATATAGTTATTAGCCTTTCATCAACGTACTAACAAACCCCAGTTTGGGAAGCTAGTAATTATTTCTATTCTTAATATTTACTTAAATACTCCTCAGATTTTAAGTTAGTATCTTAATAATTTAATGATTTATTCGTAAGTATGTTGCTTTATTTTATTTTAATAATTTTTTTGGTTTGTTAATTATTTTGTTTGTTTATTTTAATTATGCGTTTTTAATTAATATTTTTTATAATTATTAGCTTTTAATCAACTTGTGAACCCATTTTGGGAAACCCTGCTGTAAGTTTTTTATTTTATTTTATTAATATTACTTTATATTTTGGAACTAGAGTTTAATAAACTCCAGTTCTTATTATTATTATTAATATTTACTTAAAATACCCCTGCATTTTTAAGTATATATATATATAATAAAACAAATGTTTTTGTGAATTTGTATTCATTTATTCATAAATTTGTTTGATTTTTTAATTAGTTTGTTTTATTGTAATTTTACACTTTTTTATTTTAATTATTATTAGCGTTCAATCCATTCACAAATTATTATTCAAATTTATTGTTATTAATATTATTAATATTTTTACTACTATTTATGAAAAGATATGACTATATAAACTAAATACAAATGTATATTGATGGAGCTATTAGCCATTCGTTCTGTCTGTAAAGACTACAAACCTCCAAACTTTAGGCTTTTTAACTATAAACAGGGATTTGTCTTCAACCTGTTTCTCATCCTATTCTATACTCTATATGTTATATAGCTATTAAAATACAAACAATAATATATTTAAATATATACAACTGTGGAAAGTATGTACTTGTTTCATAACAAAGTTTCAAGTTGTAGTATTTAAAAGCATTTGTGTTTGCATGTGACTTTGTGAAGTTGTTTTGGCGAATAATCTTCATTCATTGTCATGTAGATATTATATTGTATAAATTGATATTGATTGATCTGTGCATGTTCTCTCTCCGTATACAGCTTCAAACATCAAGGCTTTTGTCCTGCTGTATGTGAGCTTCTTCTGGAGGTTATGTCTCACCCAACACGCATCAGATCTCATTTCTTTCCAGCACTTTTCCAATTGTATTGAGTGTTTATTGCTACACCAGGAAATTATCTGTGTTGTGTCATCATCTCGTAGCCTCCAGGCACGCAGGTATGTGGTTGGGGGTTTTGGGTCCCCTCGGACAGATGTTATTACCTTCGAGTTGGCCTAAGATTGTAAAGGCGGTGTTATTAAACATCCCGAAGGCTTGCTGGATAACCGTTCTCCTGCTGCCGGTTTGTCACAGACCCACTGCTTCTCGTTTCAGAGGCCCGGGACGGCAATGTAAGGCCATTTATATTAGATTCCTTTTGGATAGCAAAATATATATTTGACTGAATAAATCATAATAATCAGCAGATTAGGCAAGTACTCAAGGTGGGACAGATGACAAGAGGAGCTTCTTTATGGTTACTCAATACATACACTTGGTAGGCTGTATATTGGCCTATACCTGGTATATAAATATTGGGCAATATTTAAAAATGGTGTCTTTTTCAGTTCACGAGTGTGGATTTGAACTGAATTGGACACAACACACAGGAAGAGGAATTTACTGAATTATAATTCACAGAAATTCAACACATCAGATCATTTGGGGGAAATGAAGTATTCTTCCACTTTATAAATCAGGGCTTACCAAACGCTTTTGTCAGTTAATCTTCATCGACCCAAAATATTTATTACAAGTACCCCTGAGATGTTCATATTTTTTGATGATTTAACCATCTTTATTATTAAGCGTTTCATAATTTATTTTGATTTCTAATTCGATTTAAAATATATATTTTATATATTTACTTGAAGATTTTAATTTAGCATCTTTTTATGAATTACCCATCTGAATTATTGTGTGTTTTGATTTTTCTTTTTACATTTATTTCTTTATGATTTATATTACATATTTACTTGAAGTACCCCTGAGATTTTAAGTGAATATTTTTTATGATTTACCCATCTTTATTATTGTGTGTTTGATTTTTTTTCTTGATTTATTTATGATTTATATTACATATTTACTTGAAGTACCACTGATATTTTAAATTAATATTTTTTTATGATTTTAATGATCTTTATTATTTAGTGTGTTTGATTTTCTTCTCATTTATTTATTTAATTGTTTATTAAATATTTACTTGAAGTACCCTTGTGATATTAAGTTAATATTAATATTAATTGTTTAACCATCTCTATTATTATGTGTGTTTGTTGACTTTTTATTCTTTTTAATTATTTTATTTTCTTTTATTTTTAATTAATTATTATAGCTTTTCATCGACCAGGATTTTTTGAACCCAAGTTTGGGAAAACCTGCTATAAGTTTTTGTTTTTATTACTAATATTATTATTAAATATTATTGTTAATTGTGTATTTGAAATGATACATATATAAAGTAAATACAAATGTATATTTATAGATCTAGACGTAAGGTCTATAAATCTTCAAATGTTTTAATCAAGCCAACATTCAAAGTTTGTTTTTAAAAAACTGCGTTTTCTTCTCACAAATGAACTGTGGTAATATTCATTTCTTTGCATTTTTATTCATTTTGGTTCTACACTGAAATGTCAAATCTGCTGTTTCCTGTTAAACTGAAATCAAATTCAGCAGTTGAATTCATAAATAATATTTAATTCGGAAAATTGAGTTTTGATTGATCAAAGCTTTCACTTCTGAATCCTCTTTTATTTTATTATCGTGCATCAATGTGGAAACATTTAGCAAATTCAGCACAGTTTTACATCAATTCATAACTATTTTGATTTGTTGCCAATTCATATGAATTTGCAGGATTATAGGTGGAGTTCAGGATGGCTTGCTTTTTCTCACAAATCATACATTTCATGAATCACATTGAAAGACGGATTCAGATTCAGTGTTGCATTCACATCTACCTCTGAACTGACTTCTTTGTTTTCACTGCAAACGTGTGTTTCTCTGATCTCACGCCAGACACGCTGATGCTCTGCCAGCTCTGTAATGTGTGTTTTGTGTCCAGGGGCTGAGGTTCTTGCTGGTTCTGTCCGAGAGAAAGCGGGTGTTGAGCGATGGAGAGCTGGGATTGGAGGAGAGAGCGGGTCAGCCGGAGTTTACACCAGTCCTGTGAAAGAGGTATTCATTAACCGTGATGTTTACATGGTGACTGAAGGAATCTGTCAGTTCAACTCCACCTCCTCAGTCCTGGTTTAGCAGCCATCAATGCTTTACAGCAGCGACTGATAATGACCTGAACTAATGACTGCACTATTAATGCTCTGTGTGTCCTTCAAACCGGTTATTCTGAATGAACACAATCACACTTACTGAACTATTCACTCCGAAATGAATCTTCAAATCACTTTTATTGTCACATCACCACAGCACAAGTGCCTTGGTGAGTGAAATTCTTACGAGCGTGCTCCAGACAGTGCAAAAAATAAATAAAAATGTACATATGGACAGTACGTATTTACAGTCTGTACAGAAGACAATGTGCAAAATACACATACATATACTCAGTACACATAGTGTACTATAAAGACATACTTAGTTACCAATACACATTATACACCGTATGTACACATCTACATTATGTACAGATCTATATATAGTATTATGTGAAGGTGCAACAGATTATACATTTATTAAGATTAAAATAATCTTTTGGGATTATTTACGTGTCCTCATGTCATTGCATGGAAAAGAGTTTGGATTGTTAGGGTACGTTTACAACACTATAATGTGCTAAAACAATACAAAGTTTTCTCTTTAACATTGTCAAAACAATCCCTGTTCACACGGATCCGCAAAAATGACTTCAAATGACTGTATTATGCATGCCAGGCCACTAGCTTTCACAAATTAACATTATGCCGTTTACACAGCAACAATAACGCTATTGCTTTCAAAAATGTGCACTTAGAAACCCGTTTCCAAAAGTTTGCATTTTCAGACCAAATGCATATAAAGTAGTGCTGTCAAACAATTAATCGCGATTAATCGCATCCAAAATAAACGTTTTTGTTTAACAAAATAAAACATTATAAATATATGTGTACTGTGTATATTTATGTACATATAAATACAAACACATGCATGTATATATTTATATATAAGAAAATTGTCTATATGTAAATATAAATATAATATATAATGTAATGTTTATATATTAAATGTACATATAATATCAAATATAATTATATAAATGTATATACATGTAAATATTTTCAAAATATTTAATGTATGTGTGTGTATTTATATATACACAATAAATAAACACCGTACACATGCATTTATTTTGTAAACATTTGTATTATTATTTTGGACGCGATTAATCGCGATTAATTGTTTGACTGCACTAAAAAAACTAAATGTAAAATTCAATTGAACATTTAAATTGATCATTCAAATTGACATTTTAAACAATGAAATTAAAAATTGTTTCAGAAATGTAAAATAAAATATGAATGTAAAATGAAATAAAAATAAAACAAATAAAATGTAAATTAAACTAAGTAAATCAAATTAAATTAAAAATCTCCACGTTTATGCTTCATTTTCTTGCATTTGCACTAAAAAACGTCCTGTCATTTTAAAACGAGTGAAAAATATTAAATGAAGAACTTGTTGGCGGCGAAAAGCAGAAATTGGCTGAAGCTTGCCGATCACTGGAGGCCTGCTTAGACTTCTTCTCAGGCTGCTGTGGAGTTTAAAGAACTAATATGATGTCCACAAGAAATGATATTATTATGCGACGACCTTTTGAGTTCCAGCAGCTTCTCTGCATGCGCTGAACAAGAACTTCTCTATCTATCTGATCACTCAGAGCCGCTCGGCAGACGCTGACGAGTCACCAGTACACTTCATCATTTCATTCTGGGAAGAGCATTAATGAAATAACTCTGAAGCTCGTTATCACTTTCACAAAGATTTGTCTTTACACCTCCGTTCACTCTCACCTCCTCAGCTGATCTCGAAAGCGCTGGAGCGGAACGCATTGTTCGGTTTTTAGAGGCATTTGTGAAGCTTATAACGAAAGATTAAGAAATAAAGAATAAAATTAGGGGTGGGCATAGATTAATTTTTTTAATCTAGATTAATCTAGATTAATTTTGGATTAAAATGAATTAATCTAGATTAAATTCATTTGAAGGTTCTTGCTACCCAAATAATGACTAAAAGTAAGTCTTTGTTTCTCAAGCCAGGTTTCTCATTAGACCAGGGGCTCATCTCCTGTTTCCAAATGCATCACAAACTGCTTGAGAAGCTGTTCTACTATGATAATGGTGATGAAAATAAACTATGTTCAATAAGATGTACTGTGTTTACTAACTGTTTATTCAGTTAAACATGAATTTTGAACTGTAGGCCTACATAAGAGGTCGTGATGAACTGTTTACATTTCCATTGGGAAGCTTCTTAAAAATAAATTTTCCTGAAGCACCCTGTCAGATTTTCCTACCTCCCATTAAAACAGTGGGTAGTACAATCCAACAACGAAAAATACTACTGTTAAATTATATATTTAATTAATTTATACACCCTAAACCCTAAACTTACCCTTACAGTAATTCAGATACATTAAATATTGTTGTTCAGCGTGAGAAAAAGGATGCAATATTGATGCCGCATGCGCAAAACAGTAAGCCGAGGTAGGAAAATTAAAATACCTTCATTATATCCATTATTTACGTCTGATATATGTGGTAATTTCACAGTAACGTTAGGCATACACACAGGTTCGAAGCAGCGGGTGACACGGGAGTGAATTCTCAAGTTCACATGAGACCTAAAGCGCATCCTGTTTGCTTAAAAAATGCGCAACGTTTCGTTGTTATTCTGAGTGCACACAAATAAACGTAGAGTCTTTACAGATTCGAAAGATGTATTAGGCTACTTTATCTGTATGAATGACGGAGATTTAAGAGCAAGTGAGCGCACCGAGCCTGTCCTGCAGCAAACGCGCTTCCACACAAACACTTCAATAGCGCACATTTCTCTAGGTTAACATCATATTGAGCGGCCATGTAAAGTTGCTACTACATACATCTTTCAGAGAAAAGCCATATTTGAGGTTGATGAATGATAGGTGAGCGTTTGGATGTCCTGCCCGATTGTATTACCACATAGACCAGCCGTTAACAATCTGTCCATCACGGACTGCGAGCCTCTAGTTCGAAGACTCTTTCTCGCCCCCTACAGTGCAATTCGGCTAGGTATACATCCGCGCTAAATATCAGGGTGAAAGTCATCATAGCTTGCGTAGTATAGACCAGCTCCCAACCCAACTTTGATAGATTAACGGCGATATTTTTTTTATCGCGATAAGAGTCTCGCGTTAACGCAGCACGTTAACGCCGATAACGGCCCACCACTAAATAAAATACACTTTTGGGTTGATTTAAGGGTTTAAATATATATTTGTATAATGTGACAATTTGAAGACTAATTGGATTTCTGTCATAAATTGTCATCTGGATCCAATTAAAAACAATTTAATACTATATATATATATATATATATATATATATAAAATGTACATATATTGATATATATATATATATATATATATAAAATGTTACTTTTACTATATATATATATATATATATATATATATATATATGCATTTATCATAATTTGTAAATCATAAGGATATAATTTTAATGCAAATCTACTGGATGAAGTAACGTTTTAATTTACTATTAAACTATTAATTTAACATTTACAATTAATAACTTTACTTTTAACTTTTACAAATGTTACATTTACATTAAAACCATTCATTTTTAATTCTTTAAACAACACTTAATTTAATTTATTCAAAAACCCATAAAAAATTTACCAAAAACATATTTATACATAATTTTAATGAAATTTGAAAACTAAAATGTAAAATTGTAATTTCATTTCATTTTTAATTCTTTAATTTTAATGTCACTTAATTTAATTTATTCAAAATACCATAAAATAATTTTTAAATGAAACATTTTTGTTTCATTTTAATGTAAATGTAATGTTCAGCTATTAATGTAAAGTCATTCGTAATTAACATATAATATTGTAATTAGAAATTCAAGTTGAGCATGATTATGATTTTCATAAATCCCAAATGAATACAGGAGCTTGCAGGTGTATCCTCAGCACAGAGCAGGAATGCTTCTGAATGAAGCTCTGAAGTCATTCGGCCGTCTGCAGGAGGTTATGGAGGGAATTATAAGAGGGGGGGGGGAAGACGGATCCATCAGCTTTGAGCTTTCCCAATAGGAGCGCTCTTTCATCCGTCAGAACGGGAACATTCCCGAGCACAAAGAGCCTCGCTGAGCCTCCTGCCAAAGGTCACGTGCTCACTGACATTATAGATATACAAGTTCAGAGGAATACATGCTGAAATACATTCATCACATTTAACTGAGAATTCACATCAAAAGAGATTTTTTATTTTAATTCAAAAAAATGTCATGTCCAAATTCCTTATCTCTACTAAATCTCTATTCATGGAAATTACTGTTTTTAACATTTATGAAAAGGCCAATGACAAATAAATGCTATAGCTATACAATTTTATGTATCCTAAATATAAATATTTACTTTATAGTTTTTGAAGGTGATAATAATAATAATAATAAAATATGAATTCCCATTTGATAGTTTCCCATTTGTTTATTTTATTTTATTAATTTTATTTTACTGCCATATTTCAAATCACCATTCGTTCATTAACAGAATGAATTCTGTGACAGAAATTACATTTTCAAACATTTATGCAAAGGCCAACAATGATTTTATAGATGGCATTATGTATCAGGAAATATAAATAAACATACCATATACATATATATATATTCGCTTAAAAATAATAAGATAATGTCTAATACAGTTGTATTTAAAAATGACCCACAAAACATTGTTCACAAGATATTTTCTTAAATTATTTTTTATGTAGTTATTTTTTAATTTTTTTCGCTTCATTTTGTTTTTTTCACATTCAAACTGTAATTTCCACCATGTCTCAAATCATATAAATATTCACTTCTATGTATATATATATATTATATATTACTTTTTATAGATTTTTTATGGATACTTTATGGATAATATAAACTTTATTATTTTCAATTTTATTATTCGATTTTATAATTAGATGCCCCTGAAGTCATGCATGTAAAATGTACATAAATCTTTTCTTGCAAATAATGAAATACTTAACTTCGATTATAAAATATGCACAATATTTTCATATTTTGAAACTAGATTAAACAAGATCATTTTAATCAAATCTATAGATTAAAAGCATTTTAAAAACTAGCAATAATAAATGTAGGCAGGGTAAAAAGTGACCTGTATGTATCCTTAATTGAACAAAAAAGAAAGAGGTTGAAATCTGTTGTAATATAAATCACTCACTGAAGCACTAGAGACACTCGTATGTGGTTTAATTGCATGTATAATTAGCATTCAGCATGTTTTCATGACCCAGAACAGAGCTGCGACCCGCCGGTTCAGATCCACAGTGTAGTTTTGCATGAATCATTGCCTCTGTCAGCCGGGGGGGTATTTTTAGAAAGGCTCTTATTAACACATTAAGCACATTTCCATGAACCCTCGGCGATGGAAACCACTGACCCACGCTCTACGGTGACGTCTGTCATAGTGTGTGTTACCTCAGAGTCTGAAGTGTGCCTAAAACACACAGCTGTGAGGAACCTGCTAATATTTGCCCAGATCCACAGACCAAAGCTCTGTCACAAAACACCACCATGCTGCTTTCCAAGATAAATATACTCATTCTTAATCCAGAACCAAAATCATCCCAAACGTGTCAATAGAAAACGGGTGAAAATCACCTACCTTTTTATGTGAGCGGTGTATTTTGATGCGTTATACGTCAAACCCTGTAGAGTTCACAATCCATCATCATCATCATCTTTGTGTTTTGAGTGAAGTCTGTTAACGCAGTGCTATTTTTGTATCCCTGCGAGACTGTTCTAGTTTATAGAAATATATAAAAAAAAAAATCAATTTTCATTTTCATTGGAATTTTTAGTTTTTGTTATATATTTATATATATACATACACACACACACATATATATATATATATATATACACACACACACACACACACACACACACATATATATATATATATATATATTATACACACACACACACACACACACACACACACATATATATATATATTATTTCTGTTTTAGTTAACCTAAATTAAAAATGATAAATGTTGCTTCGGAAACTATAGCTAAAATAAAATATTTTTTATATTTTTATTGTATTTCAGTTAGGGTTTATTTTACTTGATGTAAAATAAAAATAAATAAAAATAAAAATGGTTTTAATTTTATTTTCTGTTTTAGTTAATCCTGGTTCACACCAAGCACAATGAAGATAACTAGATATAATTAAAACTCAAAAGGTTATTTTTTCAAATATTATCATAAAAAACTACTACACTTTTACTAGATTTTTATTATAATAAAACCATCGCGAAACTTTCAATTTGTGAAGTGATTTGTGAACCCGCTCCGAACGATCTGAATCAAATGATTTGAGAGCGTTTCCAAATCTCAGTATCTTTACCCATCACTATAGGCTATGTGTGTTTGTTTTAGTTTGTATTATTCATTACAATGATGTCGAAATTTGAAAATGAATAGCTCTTCTGGTGTGGTTTTTGCTTGTGAATCGCTTGAACTGAATAATCGATGTCACACATAAATGACTCAATCAATCGGTTCGGTTTGTCTGTTCCTCCACTCTTCGTGTCTTCAGCCGTTTCACAACACTATCAGTACTACTACTGGTGGAATGTTTAACTTTATAGTTCTTGGAAAACAGGCCAGAGTTCTATTATGTGACTCACAGAGTTAATGTCTATGTAGGACTCTCTAAATCAGTCACTCATCAGGTCCTATTACAGTTTGAATGCAAAGTTAGAAGGCCGATCGTTAGGTTTTGGAACGGAGCCCAAGGCCGAGTTCATTCATGTCTTCAGACCAGAGCAATGCATCACTGAGCTCATTTCCGTCAGCTCTTCTGAAGCCATCGGAGGTCATTATGACTGCAGATCCATTCTTTCTGACCATATGAGGAATAATTGACCACGGATCACTGAATTCTGGAAAATGTTTGATAAACGCCTTGTAACGTCTCTCAGCTAAATAGAATCACGCATTCTACAATGTCATGAAGCCACAAAGGAGGTTAAAGCATAATGATGCTAAAGATGTGAAAAGATCTGTGCTGCATATAGAGAAAGTGAAACTCAATGAAGCGACCTTCAACTTTGACCTACTTCTTAAGGTCTTCATTGTGTTTTGGGTTAGAGGACGTTTGTCGCCATCTGTACTAACCTTAAAACCCATCGAAATTCAGTCTTTTTTGAGATGGTCAGAAATCGAAATGAGATACTTCTACTCTAACTGATACTGAAAGACTATTTCCCAGGTCTGGTATTGATTTGAATCGCTGGATCAACATTGCCCCCTAGTGTCCACTCCTGGTCATTATCAATGCTTCTCTAAATACAAAGCTGACTGTGCAATCCAGCATTCAATTTATCACATTTCATCGTCAGTTTCGGCTATTGCAGCATAATAGGTCGAATCTTACTAATCAAGTCCAAGTCACATCTTATCCTAAAATTAAATATATTTTGCATAAAGAAAATAAAGTCTATATGTTATTCTATTAGCCTATATTTAATTGTATTCTTATTTTGTAATATATTTTTGGACATTTATTTTTGTATTTTTTATGAATTATTTCATAATTATTCTCATGTATGAGTATTTATTTGAAAGACATTTGGAGATGAAAATGTACTGAATAGTCATGAAAACAATTTCACAAAGCAAAAAAAGGTATTGTTGCCTTTTTAAGTGTAGTTTATATAGCTGCTAAAACATGTGATCAGTGCTTCACACAGACTTCTGAAGCTTCAGGGACAGCTTTATGTTTCAGAGCAGCTATTGTAAGAATACTGTCAAATCATGTATATTATTGTGATTTTAAGCACTTAAATCAGTAGATATATTCAATATTAACGTGTTAGCAATGATTTTTGATTCTGCTGATAATTATATTTTTTTTTTTTATATTATTTGATTTAATCGTACATATTTTACGAGTTGTCAATTCCTATGAATTTGTACGAATGACCTACACCTAACCCTGCCCCTAAACCTACCCGTCACTGTGGTTTAGATAAAGCGTACGAATTGGTCGTGAGATAGCGTTGAACAATCCTGTCAAACATTAAATATATACTCTGACTAAAGTCTACATTAGCTTAAATATGTAAATTAGTGTTGGGCAGTAACTAGTTTCTAGTAGCTAGTTACAGTAACTAATTACTAATAAGATTTCAGAAATAATATTACAGGTTATCCATAAAACAGCTCATTACTTGGTTACTTTTGGTGCCTCAACACCTACTGATTTGAAATCCAATAATTCATAGATTTATTTTCATAATTTCATGACTCGCACAGGCACATGAAGTCAGTGTGGATCAGCCAAGCTTGGAATATGGAAAAGTTTACATTCAGCGGATGGAAATATTGCCATTACATTGATTTGGTCTGGAGAAAAGATGATTTGAACAGATGTGTCAGTTGTGGCATTACTTTACTCTGGCATTATATATAGCCTACATTGTATTACTAGAATTAAAAATCTTACAAACTTATTTTTTATTTTGATTAAAAAATATCATGAAATATAATCGCATATGGGTCACAGAGGAATTATAGCTACAATTAGCTTCAAGCTACATCTGACAATTAATGCAATACTTTTACTTAAAAGTCCCTATCAATCACAATTGAGCATTTGTAATCATTTCGATCTATAGTGGATTTTGGTGAAATAAGCCAGAAACATATAGTAACATTTTAGAATAATTTTATGGGGAAGATGCACAATTACTACAACTGTGGGGACGTGAAGAAAAAGTAATGTAACTAATTACTGTTACCCGAAAGTAATAAGTTATAACATAAGTAATACTTTTGAATAACTAGTAACGAGTGATTCCATTTTTGGAGTAACAAGCCCAACACTGAAATTACTGATGTATTTGTAAGAGATATTTTTGTTTGTTTTGGTGTTTTTTTGTGCATCTCATGTTCAATACAGTCTAATCCAAAATTATGTCTGGGAAGTTGACAAAGTTTCATAATGGAGGTCATTTGAATGGTTTAAGACTGACTATCTGCAGTTCAACAGCGACCTCTGCTGGTGGCAGGAGACATGAAAACAACATCAGTGCATGAAAATAACATCAGTGCATGAAAATAACATCAGTGCATGAAAATAACATCAGTGCATGAAAATAACACCAGTGCATGAAAATAACGTCAGTGCATGAAAATGTGCATGAAAATGTGCATGAAAATAACGTGCATGAAAATGTGCATGTGTGCACGTGCATGAAAATAACGTCAGTGCATGAAAATAACGTCAGTGCATGAAAATAACGTCAGTGCATGAAAATAACGTCAGTGCATGAAAATAACGTCAGTGCATGAAAATAACGTCAGTGCATGAAAATAACGTGCATGAAAATAACATCAGTGCATGAAAATAACACCAGTGCATGAAAATAGTGCATGAAAATGTGCATGAAAATGCAGTGCATGAAAATAACATCAGTGCATGAAAATAACATCAGTGCATGAAAATAACGTCAGTGCATGAAAATAACGTCAGTGCATGAAAATAACATCAGTGCATGAAAATAACACATGAAAATATAAATCTCACATGAAAATAACACCAGTGCAAGTCAACTAGTGCATGAAAATAACGTAACCCCATGCCATCAGTGCATGACATTGCATTAACATCAGTGCATGTGTTTTCAGTGCATGAAAATGTGCATGAAAATAACTAAATTTCTCATGGTGCGTTTTTTGCATGAAAATAACTGCATGAAGTATGACGTCAGACTGTAAAAGTTGCACAGTACCATAGATGCAGTAAGAACACAAGAATATAAGTAACCCCACATCCTAAATGGTTCATATGACTTTTAAAAATGTGTTGTTTTTTTGGTATTTTTTCTCACTCTGCTTCTTTATGATACTGTTAAGTAGACACGTACTCATAATGTTGCTGTAAACCATAGATATGTATAGGTAGATGCCTTATTAGCGGCTGTTTCTATGGGCTGCTGTACATGAGCTGTCCGCCATATTGGAGCAGTTAAAGCAGGTCGGTGAATACTCCAGAGAAAGTTGCCAGTGTGTGTCCAACCCTAGTTATACACGTGTATGAATATCTATACCTGCAACAGACTTAAGCGGATGATTTTGCTAAACTAACACAATACCAGAAGACAAAGCTGTAAGCTAACACAACATTTAAAAGATACTATAGTTTAAAAAGTGTTAATACAAATTAAAAGTTTATCCAATTTCTTCAATAATTTAAATTTCGGTGGTTTTTACCAACCTAAGGTTTGCTCGGTGTTGTGGCATCTTGAAACTCATTGATTTTTATTTTGAGTGACGACACATTGACCTCTCCAAGATGGCAGACACAGCAGTCGAATGTGGCATCTACCTATACATATCTATGCTGTAACCACTGTCTGGCTTGCAATAAATCACACCCTAAAGTAGGGAATACGTCACACCCTGAAACCAGTAAGATATTAGCCTTCCAGTATAGAAATAGAAACTAAACTGTTCTCATTATCCATATTGTTGCTCTATATATCTGAGATGGCAGATTTAAGAATTTCAGTGGATCAATACCAGTTCATCTGTTCAATGTGTCTGGATCTCCTGAAGGAACCAGTGACCGTCCCATGTGGACACAGTTACTGCATGAGCTGTATTACAGGGAATCTACAGCTGTCCAGAGTGCAGAAAGACCTTCACGCCGAGACCTGATTTAGGCAAGAATGTGATGATTGCTGAAACTAATGAAGACTGAACCTCGAGATGCTGTTCTTGCTGGAGCTGTAGACGTGAAGTGTGACGTCTGTACTGGACGGTCAAGTCCTGTCTGGTGTGTCTGAACTCGAGTTTCATTCTGATGAACGACACAGTGATCGATGCCACTAGACGACTGAAGCAGAGGATCTGCCAAAAACACGAGAAGGTTCTGGAGGTTTTCTGTCGCACTGACAAGCACTGTATTTGTGTTCTGTGTGCGATGGATGAACACAGAAACCATGAGACTGTATCAGCTGCAGAAGAAATGACTAAGATGCAGGTATGAAGTGACATTTGATATTACACTTATTTCAGATCCCCTAATATCAATAAGGAACAGTCGTGAATCGATGCGTTTTATAAGAAAAACACCCATATTTAAAATGTTATAAATACTTTTCTCTACATTAGCCTACGTGTAAAAAAAACAACATGCTAAACAAACACATTATTATCGTATCAGCAAAATCCAGTTTAATAGTGTGTAATAACTGATTAATGTGTGTCACGGCCTCTTTAATAGAGTACAGGAATCTGAGATTGTGGTGTTTTGTTGCAGGTCTTTAAAACGGTCTTAAATTTGACTTAAAATAAATTCTGCACATAACCCGTTGAAGTCTTGACATTACCATCGTGACCACAAAGTGGTGCAGTTGCTACATTTTTGTAGCTATTCCTCATTTAACGTAATTGTTCTCCTGCACACCTATGTAACAAATATCAGAATTAGTGCAGCAGTAATTGAAGATATCAATCAGAAATATATTTATAATGCTTGCAGAAACCTGTGTGGCTGAATTAATCCACTTAATATTCATTCTGCTGTTCAATATTTAAAATATTTTGTTGACATTTGATGTAAAGTGATTATGTATCCTAGAATAAAGTTATTAATTAAATACCAGCAGATGGTCTTGCTTATATAAACTGACTGTCAACCATACTATTTTATTATAAGTGCTAAATTCAATTCAAGCACTTGACTTAACTTTGACAGCACACACACACACAAACAGATATTATAATTGTTTCAGAGTATTTTTAAAAGAGAAACAATGTCTATAAAAGCAAACAGTCTTTAATTTTGTCGAAATTAGACAATACCGTGCAGGTCATGACAGACAATAACGTTCAGTACTGGACTCTTACTGACCTAGTGCATGTGAGAAAGTACAGCTGTAGGATTGCAGATGACATTCCCATGATGCATCTGCCAGCTCCCAGTCCTGAATAAACATGCCGAAAGTTCCCTACCTCACCGGTACTGGGTGTATTTCAGTATGAACAGACAATCTGATCAGAATGAAGCAGTAATGAGAAGTAACATGCATAGATGTGCAGCTTGATTCACAAAGATCAGGTCAAAATGCAGAAACTCGTCCCAGAGACAAAAGCAAACGGCTTTTTAAACATTCCTCAGAGGCACAGTGACTCCAGTCACATGAGAGGCATTCATGTAAATGTGATACAGTGTACTGTACCTTTAAAAAAAAAAATGAAATTCAACCAACAGTCATATTTCAAATGAGCTGTTTTTCTGGGAACTGTGGTTGATTTCTGCAGAGTTTTAATTCAATCTTCCACTCCTTTCTCTTGCTTCGTCACGGACACCCCGTGCCTTTTCCGACTCTTCTTTTATTCCACGCAGCTGGTGACCAGGAAAAGTCTGGATTAATGATCATTTGATTAGCTTGGTTCAGACGGCTTGTTTAGCTCCACCTTCACTCCTTTCTCACCAGCACCTTTCCAAAAAGACAACCATAAAAGGGAAAGAAAGGTCAGATTTGGAGAAATGTATCACTTGCTCAAATGGATGTGATGGATGCTCTAGTGAATGGGTGAGAAATGAGAGTCAATGGATGCTCTGTCAGTGAGAGTCAAGGATGCTCTGCAGTGAATGGGTGCCGTCAGAATGAGAGTGTGTCATCAGAACATCTGGAGAAATGTGCTCTGCAGGCCAAATCCGTCAATAATAACTTGCTCCAAATGAAAAAGAAGTCTCTGCATCCAAATCCAGCCACGAATTGGTTTTGGCTTGTAAACACTGGGTGCAGATTTCTCTCCTGATTCAGACCAGACAACTTTGTTTTTCACTAGCGAAAGCAATATTATGGACAAAGGACTCATATTTTAGCAAGGGTCTGAAGTTAAAACACCTTAACAATGGACTTGTTTTTATTTTTTTACGAGCGTGCAGCTTTTGTCTTCTCCAGATGTTAACTGATGGACTGGAGTGGTGTGGATTATTATTGTGATGTTTTTATCAGACTCTCATTCTGACGGCACCCATTCACTGCAGAGCATCCATTGCTGAGCAAGTGATGCTACATTTCTCCAAATCTGAAACTTAATCCAATCTTAGCTGGCCTTTTGTGCCAAATGTCAAAATGAAGACTGCTTAAATTTGTCTTTTGTGTTCCACAGAAACTATGAGCTTACCTGTTAGATACTTTTCTTTAGCTTTCGCCCGCTCATCAGCATCAAAATACCACACGGTAATGGCATATCTACACAATGAGAGAAAGTTTATAAGATAAAAAACAATGTGAGAAGAAAATTCACTGCATGTGTTGAGTGTGTTTGTCATGTGCTTCATCAATGATGATGATGATGATGATAACCTTGTTGCATATGCAGGCTGGACCTCATGAGGGTTTCGTCTATCAGACCAGAATAAAACCAAACGGTCAAATTTGGGTTCGATGTCTGCAAACTGTGCTTTGCCCTCTGGAAATATCCGCAGTACGCCCCCATTTTGCTGAAGACACGAATAACACAGAAATCAATTATGAGATCAGGTTTATCATTAGACAAATCATCAAAACAGGAATTAGTTAAAATTCTCATTGAGAAAATACCCACAACAAACAATTAGTGTGATTACACGCACAGTACATGTAAAATACAGACTATGTCAGTTAGGACAGAAAATAATCCGTTTGTAAAAATGAGCAGAAATTGTGTTTATAAGAGCACTTGAAATGTTGTGTTCCAGTAAATCTGACAGAGAGGATTTTATTTTTCCCAAAACTGCTAGGCAGGGGTATCCCATTTGACTAAAACGTATTGACTTTGCCCACACAGGGTATAACAACCCCCCAAAACTGGGTATTTTTTTTTTTTTTTTGGCGGGATTTTTATACTTGTGGTGTCCCTGGTCAAAATTGACTGACCTTCAACATTTGTATTAGGGTTGGAAATCAAAAATCAATTCCAGAATCAGATACTTAAGGTCAGGAATCAGATACTTGTTGTAATATTAAAATTAAATTCCACCTATCAATTAATTCCTGTGTGTGCATCTTGGCGAAAAGCTGTTAAAAATGTATTTGTCTTTGAATCAATCATTCAAAAACACTGATTCATCCAGTAATGAATGAGTCATTGAATCATTCCATTCATAAATTCCATGAGTTTTTGTTTAGTCGTCTAATAATCTTTCTTCAGAATTGTGAGAGAACTACAAGCTCAATTTATCCAGAACCGTGCAGCTCTATTTTGCACACAAACAGCTCTTAATCGAGTCCAGGTTTGATGTAGCCGGCTGATTTTGGTTCATGGTATTATTCAGCAGCAATTCAATGTTTTGCAAAAAGAGGCACAAAATAAATAAGCTTGATATCTAAAAAATGTTTAACCACGTTGCAATAAAAAATGGGAATCGATAAGAATCAGATTCACTAAGCAGAATTGTAAGTATAATTGCAATTAATAAAATTCCTACAATACCCAACCCAACTCATTATTCTATATTACCAAATCTAGATATTCTGTATTAGTTTACTGAAGCCATATGTGCTGCAAATGCTAAGTTTTGATTTTTTACTCATTGATTTTTTCCCCCAGTAGACACTTAAAATCAAACTCATATTCTGGGTTATCTGAAGGTTATTGTAAGCCTCAGACCAAACACTGAACATGATAAATATTAAACACAACAATGGCAGAAGATTTACGGAGTCTATCTACAGTAACTGTCTGACGCTATGAAACTTTCGCTTTTAGTTATTTGTATTACTTTATTCATTTATTTGATCAAAAATCATCATTGCTCACCAAGGCTGCATTTATTTGATACCAAACACAGAAATACAAATAAATGCTCTATTTCAACTTTCTATTCATCTGTGAATCCTGAAAAATAAAACCTATCAGTTTCCACAAAAATATTGTGCAGCACGACTCATTGATAATAATCAGAAATATTACAGCATCAAATCCTGAAGATCACGTGACACTGAAGACTTAATGATGCTGAAAATACAGCTTTGTTCACAGAAATAAATTACATTTTACTATATATTCACATAGAAAACAGCTGTTTTAAATTATAATAATATTTCACAATACTGTAGCAGCCTTGGTGAGCAGAAGAGACTTCTTGCAAAAGCATACTGTCAAAATGATTATTCGCGATTAATCTCATCCAAAATAAAAGTTTTTGTTTATTATATATAAATAAATATAAATACACACACATATAGTATATGTTTTGAAACTCTTTACATGTTTATATTTATATTCATATAACTCATTCATATAACTCATTATTCTATATTACCAAATCTTGGATTCACTATTGTTTTTGGAGAGCTGATTAATCGTAGGCCTCATTGTTCAGTGTTCATGCACAAACATTGCCAAAATGATCCACAAATAATGCTTTATTCATTTCCAAACGGCTCATATTAATACAAAACCTGTGCGGATTGAATGAAAACAAAGACTGAATCTAAGATTTGGTGATACTATTCACTACGAGGAGAGATTTACAATCAAATTACTGATCTGATCAGTCTAAAACAATGTCCAATTTGATATAAAACAAAATACAAGCTGCAAATTCTTGCCCCTTAGACTTTCATTGTAAATGCATTACTGTAAAAGCGAATTGTAGTTTTTTTCCAGCTCTGTCTCTAATGCAGCTATCAGTCATATTAACCTAACGTGACTCCTGACAATACAGTCGACTCAGCAGTGCGTGACTGGAGCTTTTTTAGTGATCATGATAAACTCCATTAGCAGAAATAACAATGAGAGGCCAGGTCTGCAGGAGGTTAGGAAACGGCCTTCCTGAAGAGAGACGAGAGGAAAAGAGCACATGCTGGATAAAGAGCTGTATAAGCGCAGGGAGCAGACTGCTGAGGGTGCGAGAGAGAATCAGCCTTTCACACGCACAGCACGTTTCTCTCGGGGAGCTGAACACACGCTTTACGCAGGTACATCGTGAATGCTCACGTATGCACAACAGAGCAAAATCACTCGGAAATAAAGTGTGCGTAATTCTGTCCTGCGGTGCTTTAAAAACGTTATACATCACAATAATCATTATGACCCAACTTATCTTGTATTTGACAACAGGCAACAATGATTTGCCTTTTTTGAGACAGTTATTGAGATAACATTGTAGTTTTTATTAATATATTGAATTCATTTTAAATTTTAGTTAAAGGTTTAGTATTTTTTGTTGTCTTTTTGTCAAGTTAAACTAAATTAAAATGAGAAATTGAAAAATTAACATGTCTTTTTATATATATTTGTATAAAGTTATGATAGTTTAATTAAGAGTTTTTGTCATTTTTGTCTTTTTTTGTTTTAGTTATGTCTATATATTTTTAAATCTTTAGTTTGAAAAGTTTTACTTTATTTTGGAACATTTCATTTTTGATACATTTATTTGTGCTGTCAAACGATTAATCGCATCCAAAATAAACGTTTTTGTTTATAAAAGTACTATGTATATTTATTATGTATATATACACAGTACATACAAACACATGCATGCATATTTAATATATTAATTATATTTTATAGATATAAATATATAAATGCATATCCATGTAAATATTTTCGAAAATGATATATACATGCATGTGTGTGTATTTATATTTATACATAATAGAGTACATGCACATACTTAACACAGTAAACATACAGTAAAATGCACTGTAAGTCACTTTGGATAAAAGAATCTGCTAAATGCATAAATGTAAAAAAAAACTTTGTTTTTGATGCGATTAATGTTTGTCAGCATTAATATTTATATCAAGTTTAAAAGTGTAAAGTTTCACAGTTATATTTAAAAATTTAAATTGTATTTCAAGTAAGAAAAATGTTATGGTTTTAATTTTAGACAACTATAATCATTCTGATTTGAGAACACACACATATGACAGAATTATTGTTTTTCTTTTTTAAATATTAAGTATAAACACTTGCCATTTTAATCATGTTTCTAATATAGCATAATTCTGATGTATTGCATAATAATTGTTAATGGGGATATTATATACAGTATGTGTGTGTGTGATATTTTTTTACTATAATAAACATGAGCAAAACAATGCATTAAAAAAATATATATTTTGTAAGAAATATATAATCATCACAGTATATAAACGTTTCAGTATTTAGACTGAAAATCGACAAACTATAAAAGTAAATAAAATAAAAATAAGAATTAAATAAAATTCTTACATAGTAACTGGAATGTCAGTTACTATATTATTATTATTATATTAATCTGTTGAAATGAAAATATGGTGGTTGAAATGAACACAATAGACTATAAATTATAAATAAATTTAAATTAATTTAATTCTTAAATTATATTCCATAGAGAAAGAAAGAGAAAGAGAAAAAAAATAAGAATTGATGGTATTCTTTTACTATAAGAAAAAATCTATATATGTTGTGGCTATATAGAAGAGGTGTGTGTTAAAATTGTCATTTAATTAAGTGTCAATTTTGTTTTAGAAAGAATCCTGTGAAAAGGTAGGAAGAAACAGGATCAGCAACATGTGAGTTGTGAAATGCCCCCCCCCCCCCCCCCCAAAAAAAAGCCTGTGTAACTAATGGTGGATATTATGTGTGGAACCGAGCTGGAATAGAGTCAGTGAACAAGACAACAAACACATAGTTTGATAGGACATGCATGTGATCTTTATAAAGTAAACTGCATGGTTGTGTACGAGCACCATCGTTTTCTCTTCTAATGCGTCTCGTGACTCGTGAGCTGTTTTAGGATTTCTCTGGAGGTTAATGGGATTAGGCTGAAATCTGAGGCGCTGGACATTCAGCATGCTTTAAAACCAGACATCATTGTTCTGATTGTAAGATTTCTTCAGATCATACTCTTTTAACATGAACACAAAACGTCTGATGTTACAGATGACGTACGTACCTTGGCATCCCAATTCTTATTAAGGTAATATATGCACGTGACACATCTCCCATCACCGTTGGGGTTGTCCACATGGCGCACATAACCAGTGCCTTTCCCCGGATAACACGCCACCATCGCCTGTGAACAAAACAGACCAAACACTCACTTACACTCTTATTTAATGCTTTCATCTTCATGTGTCAGCTTCATATCCCACATTTGTTATTATTTGGGTGAATCCAAAAATATTTTCCCCTAAAATAATAGTAAAAAAAACATGTTTTGTTATCCATTCTTTTATTAATAAATTCAAATTCAATGCAGCTAAGTCCCTGCAAAATACTACCACAATGTATAAAAAATGTACAAAAATCAAAAAACTCAATATTTTTTTATTTATTAAATTGATTTATATTTATTTCTTTTAGTTTTTAATTATTTTGGTGAACATAAAAAATAATTTGTTATAAATTTATTTTGGAAAAAATAAATATATTTTAGTCAGTACAACAAATACTACCACAATATAATACTTTACAAAAAAATCTTCCATAAATGTAGTTTGTGTAATGATTATTATGAAATTGTTCTTAAAGGTATTTTAAAAATTATTCTATAAAAGAGCTACTTATTTGAAATAATAATTTCCCTCCTAAAAATATTATTAGATTTTTGTTTTTTATTGAATAAATTTAAGTCGGGATTACAAACTGCACAATGCAAAATGTTCTATATATTTGTGAGTGTGATATTGCAGATCAAATCACATGAAAAGAGTTACAATATGATTTGTGACCAATCCGTGCAGCTCTAAGAACACAAACTCATACGACTGACTCCAGATAAAGAGGTTTATGTCAAAAGGAAGGTTTTAGTGGAGTTCATCGTTGAGCCTGATGTCTCCGGGTCGATCAGCATTCAATCACATCAGAAATCAGAATCCACATTAACACAAAACATGATCAAACATCATAAACACGAGTCCTGTGTGATCTTCAGACCTGCAGGACGAGTGTAACGATACGTCTCCGTGTCCTCAGCATGTGCTGGTATTTCCCTCCTTTACAGAGCCGAAGGATTTAAGGTTAAATGAACATTAATAAACGCATGAATGGTTTTCTTATGAAGCCATCAGATTTCCTTTAGTAGACACGGGACTTCTCCATCAGACTCGTGATTAAAAAAACCTTCAGGATCCGAGTTCAATGCTTTATGCTACAATTGACTATTTCAGTTTTTTATAATATGAATAAGAAAACATAAAACATTTTTCCCTATATTAAAAAAAATATTTAGCTATACAATATTTATTAATTCAATAAATTTAAGTCTATACAAATACTACCACAATAAATAAATACTTTAAAAGTTCAAATAAAAAGTCCATAAATTTAGTTATTAATGAGTGTAATGTTTTTTAATTATTAAAAATACACTTTTTATTATTATTATATTTTACTTTAGTTGATTATTATTTAAGTGAATATGAAAAAAACTGCTACCACAATGTTTAAATACTTACAAATGTAATTTAAAACAAAGAAACTTCATACATTTTATGCAATGATTAATGCGTTTTATAATTTTTACTAATTATGATTAAAAATGCATTTTTCTTTTCTTTTTTAAGTTATTTATTTGGGTGAACACAATTTTTTTTTAAGTATATATTTTATTTTAAAATATTTAATCAATTCAAATTCACTAAGTCCGTCCAAACACTGCCATGTTTAAATCCTTCACAAGTTAAATAAAATACAGCTAATCATTTAATAATTCATGACTTTAATGATTAAAATACAGGTTTTCTTCAATTAAATGGTTCTTTAATTATTTAATAAGTGTTAATTAAGTTATAGGGTACAACGGGGCTAAAGGCACACCTTAAGAAATAAATATATATATACGTTTGTATTGAAATACTTTAATAGTGTTCAAAACAATTTTAGCAAAGTTTGTTATTTTCTGTGTAAAGAAAATAAATCTGTAATAAATATACTGTTATGTTTTCTTTTTAAATAACATGTTTTAAAATGGATGAGCTTATTAATTATCTGGTAATTATCTGTAATATGAACATAATATGTATTACCATCTGAATCTAACCATGTGCAAACATGCAAAAGTGAGCCAAACAGCAGGGTCTAAATATATTTAACAACTGTTAAACAGCACAGATTTATCTTTAATTATATTTAACAAAACTGCGTCTCAAAATATATGGAATCAGACAAATATACACGTGCATCCTGAAAAGTGAATGTTTTTGGAAAGTGCAAGGCCATGTTTTTGTGTCAACCAGCGGTTTAGAGCCGGGCCGTGACCACCGTAGACCTTGAGGGGGACACGTAATTACAAATGACCAATCTGCCCCCCCAATATCTGAAGTTCTTGCACTGATCTGCTGGACTCACATGGCATGGATGACATACATTTTTAGCCTGGTCTGCTCCGCCGGCTAACAGCGCTCGTCAATGTCCAAATAATTGAGCTGGCCAATCAACCCAAAGCAGCTGGGCTTTACTGTTCACAGAAGCAGTGCACAAAGTACGATTCGTCAATTTAAAGAAGAGAGTGAAGTAATCATGTATTATTAGTCAACTGAGAGATTAAATATGTGCATCTGAGCGTCTCTCAACAATGAAGCTGTGAGTTTTACTTCAGTGATTTGACCCCTTGTTGCTAAGAAATATAATGTAGTGATTCATGATTGCTATTTTATTATTAAAAGTCAGTGTTGGCAGCAAGTATCTGTGCACGCTCTTATGAAAGTAGTGCATTAAATTGAGTTGGAATTAAGTTTTAAATGCACACACACACACACATATATAAACGTTTCGTGCTTTACCCCTCTCTGCCAAACCTCCACCTCATGTGTGAGCATGAAAGACTGATGAACTGATCTGAACCCGGACGCTTGGCCTCCTGCCAGAGGAAGCAGTATTTAATGATCCTGCTACGTGCAGCGCGTGAGGAGATGAGCTGGAGAAGGAGAAAGTGTGAGGTCTGACACACAAAAGGACAGGATACTAGATTTAAAATAAAAACAAGAACAATCACGGCTTTAGGTCACTGTTGCTGTTCTTGTGGGTCAGTTACGAGACGAGCGTTTGGGAGCGGTTTGACTTCAAAACCAAATGACTAAACAAAAAACACATGACCCTTCCTCCCCCCCGTCAGGCCCTTCACTCACACTTCCCGTAAAAACAAAACCACGAGACCAGTTCAGCAGATCGTGTTCTTCAGCAGATCACTCCAGAAATATCACTTAGTTTGGGTTTAATGACTCAGATTACTTTAAAACAAACAAACAAAAACCTGTTCATTATTTGGGTAATTATGAAAACAAAATCAACAAATTCTCAACTCCACTGATTTCACTTAATGACTTTAAATGAGTAAACATTATTTATAAAATGTATTAATTATTAGTTCATATGAAAAACTAAATCAACAAATTATATGTTGTATAAATGTCACTTAATTATTTATTAATTATTTTCAAATTAATAATACACATTTTAAAAATTGGCATGAATTTTAAAAACAAAATCTAAATTTAATATAAGTTTAATGATTTAAAAATATTTAAAATACATTTTTTAATAAGATATAATTTTTTTGGGTAAATATATAAAACAAAATCAGGATATTCTCAATTCCATGCATTTCACTTAATCATTTTAATGATTTTTTAATTATTATACACCTTTTAAAAATATATGTTAATTAATTGGGTGAATATGTAAAACAAAATCAACAAATTCTGAATTCCATGCATTTCACTTAATGATTTTAACAGATTAAAACTTTGTTTTTTAATAATAAAAAAAAGATATAAAAAAATAAGAAAAGTTAAATTAACACATTCGCAATTCCATACATTTCACTTAATTAGTTAATTAGTGATTTTTAAATGATCAAAAATAGCAACTTAATCAACAAATTCACAATGATTTTTTCTAAACTCTCATTAAAGTCAATTGTGACTCGGTTCTCTGTAATACTTGACTGTGATTGGTCAATCCAGGCACTGGCCTTTCAAATATTTATGCATAATTAATTTTATACACATTTATACTTTAGCTCAAATCACTATTTCACGTCCATGCATTAATTAATTTTTTCAAGTATTTTACAATTAATACATTAAATTATAATGAACCTTTTTTTAGAAAATGAGGTTCTTTGACCATCAGAAATGACCACATGCATCTTTGTACAAAACGTCACATAAACCGCAGCTAAACCGCAGCTGGATCTTAAGATAACGCATGCTCGGTCTTACTGTAAAGCATGTGTTTATGTGTGTGTAGTAGCCGATGCTCCATCCTAGCGGTGTCATTCTTCCGCGTTCATTACAGCCTCGTTAACAGACCGATCCGGCCGCTGAGGGCTTTTGTTTACATTCCAGCCGGAAAACCCCGACAGCAGGATCCCTCATTAGTGAAGAGCATCATGTGTCTGTCGTATAATCTTAATACACGAGTCCAAACAGCTGATCAAATCATCACAATAATGCACCCCCCTCCAGCCCATCAGTTCATGTCTTGAGAAGAGAAAAGATGAAACAAACCCGTAACAACGCTTCCTCCAGTGAAGAAGTGTTCTGTTCTGAATCAGGAGAGAATCGGCTCAGATCAAGCAGCGTTTACAAGACAAAACAGCTCTGAACACATATCAGCTGGAGTTTGATGTGAGAGACAACAGGAGATGGAGGAAGCATTATTATAGATTATGCACATACTTTACATAAACATGTCTTAATGGATGAAGCTTTTGTCTTCTCCAGATGGACTGGAGTGGTGTGGATTATTGTGATGTTTTTATCAGACTCTCATT
This sequence comes from Schizopygopsis malacanthus, assembly GCA_027474115.1. Classification (NCBI taxonomy): domain Eukaryota; kingdom Metazoa; phylum Chordata; class Actinopteri; order Cypriniformes; family Cyprinidae; genus Schizopygopsis; species Schizopygopsis malacanthus. Next base: position 28,877,367 of record CM049882.1, on the reverse strand, counting down.
CTGACGGCACCCATTCACTGCAGAGCATCCATTGACTCTCATTCTGACGGCACCCATTCACTGCAGAGCATACATTGGCTCTCATTCTGACGGCACCCATTCACTGCAGAGCATACATTGGCTCTCATTCTGACGGCACCCATTCACTGCAGAGCATACATTGGCTCTCATTCTGACGGCACCCATTCACTGCAGAGCATACATTGCTGAGACACTGATGCTACGTGTCACGTGTCTACGTGATGAAGAAACAAACTCATCCTAATCTTGGATGGCCTGAGGGGGTGAGTAAATTAATGTTCAGCTAATTTTTTCTTATTCTAAACCTTTAAAAAAAAATCTAAAGAACCTGGAAAGGTTCTTAAATGGAGTCATCAATGCTAATAAAGAGCCTTTCTTTTAAAGAGTGTAGGAAGGCAGGAAGTGTACATAATAAACAGTAAAAAAAGTAGAAAACGTAACATGTTTGAGATTAAAAAAGCTTTTAATGCATAAAAAAAAACTGTTGCTTTTTCTCTCAATATGCCCTGTTTGCATATCACAATATGCATCAGTCTTTCTTCCATCTTGTGTTCATTTTCACATTAAAATGTGGTGAAAGATAAAACTGTTGCATGGAAACACTGTAGCTTGAGGTTTTATGGGCAAATACATTATTAAACTAACGCAAAATATAGGAGGTAAAAATCAGAAACTGACTGTGATGCTCATCTGCACAAAAAAAGACACCCTTTACATGTATGCATTTGAAAGAGCTGTTATTTCAGAACGACTTGCAAATGCAATGCATTCAAACCCGACTTGTTACCTGCATTAATTAATAGCACCAAAATCTACCCGCCTGAGAAACAGCATCACTTTCTCCAACAGAGCAAATGTTCATCAAAGGACACGAGTGCAACGTGGCATTATTCAGCTGGCAGATGAAAAAAGGACATTTTATGGACAATAAAAGCTTTTAGGGTCCTGCAAAACAACTGATTATTGAAACAATAATATTTGGTTTGATGGTTTGATAAGAGAAGTTTAGCACGGCTAGCCTCACGCCACTGTTTATTTTTGAGTCCGATACGCTCTCAGCTAACCTTCGCCGACTCACATTAAACTCCAAAAATAAATCAAGTGAACATAATAGTAATACATAAATAAACGGACAAACTGAGCCACAAGAAAGTCTTTCATTTTCAGATTATTTGGTCGGATTGACTTTCCTCGTAAACACAACTAACAGTAAGTTTATTCATTTTATGTTTTTAATGATGCATTTAAACTGATGCATATTATTTGCATCACTATTTATTTATTTTAAGTTTTGGACAAATCTTGGAGACTTCAGAAAAAAAAAATACTGAGACTAAATGCTTAAAGGGATAGTTCACGCAAAACATATTAAATTTGGTCATCAGTGACTTTCTTTTTTCTGCTGAACTTAAAAAAAAAAGATATTTTGAAGAATGAATTTTTGGTGAACTATCCCTTTAATAAAGTCTCTGCAGTAACGATGCCTCTGGATATTTTTGATTTTAGAGTGATAATATCAAATGAACACAGTCCCTCAGGACACAACAATTTCCAAAGTAGGAGGAAAAGGAGGATGACCCGAAGAAAGCCACTGCAAGCACCAGCGAAGCATGATTAACCCATGCAGAACATGATGCTGGAATAATATTAGTGTCAAACGATTCCTAATCTGCCACGGAAATCAGAGGAAAGATTGTCCTTCAAGCCTCTGAAACATGACTGTTAATCACATTTACATTAAAATAGAGTTCTGCCGATGCAATAATGCTGATACATCAAATTAACATTGTAATGTAAACTCAAATTTCTGCATTAACTACAGGATAAAAACAAAATGTATAAGTTGTAACTTTGAAAATGAAGCAGTTTCTTGTTCATGCTTTGCATAGAACTGGACAAGGAGTGCAAACATTGAAATTAGAAGTTAAATAGAAAGACCTGTTGGTGTTTAATTCAGTTACGTTGGACATTTAAATGATTTTTCGTTATGTTGACATGCCTTTTTTTCTCATTATTACAGGTGTGCAACAAAGTGGTTCAAATAATCATAATCTATATGCTGTACTGAAGAATGCAGAAAAAAGGTAGAAAAATGAAATGCAGTCGTTGTTTTTTTGGGGGGGGGGGGGGGTTACTGAAACTGTATGAAAGCACTGAAGTGAATTAAAGAAGCACTGAAGTGCACTCTTTTTATCACGTGCATATTATAGAGAACTTGAGTTTAAATGAAGGACGTTTTATTAATCCATCCCTTCTTTTCAGTTTCAATGATTTCACTAAATCATGGTCAGGTTTCATTTATTCGTTTCTTGTTTCTGCACTGTAAAACATGGCTAAGTTTACTAAATTAAGTGCATTTTGCTAAAACAAGTACAGTTATCTGCCAGCGAAGTATGCACTTACCACACTGGCTTATCAATTTGACTTGTTTTAAGCAAAATGCATTTAATTTTTATTTTATTTTTCTTGGAAACAAGACTAAATATCTTAAGTCATTTTGCTTATCTAATAAAAGTATTCTTGACTAAACACAAAACAAAAATACTAAGTAAAATGAGCCATTTTTTGTTAAGTTTGCCGTTCTGAAAAATGCAGAAAAAAGGTACAAAGTTAAATGCTATTTATCTCAAATATGAGCCACGTTATACAGTAGTTAAGTATTTATTCAGAGCCAATGAATTCTTGCCAATCTAATTCATACTAACACTAGACAAAAAAAAGTTATATTTTGAGGCCAGCATTTATGCACGAACAAGAACAACAGATCAAGAAATCAACACAGGCATCACCAAAAAGAGTAAACCTGCTGTTTCGCTCTGAAAGCCTTGGTGGTGTTAACCGTACGTGATCACTGAAGCCTGGCTGATACGGCCTACATCAACCGCAGTCTAGACATTAAGTCAGAAGGGCTTTGGCTCAACAGGAGAGTTATGAACGATTATGATTTATCATGTTTGGCATTCCCATGACACACCAGCACATCTTCTGTTCCTATTCATCTGACAGCTGCAAACGGCCTAAACAACTGTCTCTTTTCTCAAAGCAGATCTCGGACATCTGCCTAAACGAATAGTTCAGCCAAACATTTACATTTGCTGAAAATGTGCTCACCCTCAGGCCATCCAAGATGTAGATGAGTTTGTTTCTTCATCAGATTTGAAGAAATATAGCATACCGTCAATGCTCATCAATGGATCCTCTGCAGGGGAACTCCTCCAATCCATGATAAACACAGCTTTTGGCTTCTGAAGACATTAACTGATGGCCTGGAGTGGTGTGGATTATTATTGTGATGTTTTTATCAGACTCTCATTCTGACGGCACCCATTCACTGCAGAGCAAGTGATGCAATGCTACATTTCTCCAAATCTGATGAAGACAAACTCATCCTAATCTTGGATGGCCTGAGAGTGAGTCCATTTTATTTTTGGGGTTAGCTATTCCTTTAAATGCAAAAGACATTTTAACAGTGCATTAGATAAATAACCAAAGCAAGACTTCATAGACTTTATATGACCATTAAAGTGGTGAAACTATTCTATAAAGAAAAGTCTAAAAGTCAAAATGCAGCCACACACAGAATAAAGCCTCCTGAAGCCAAATCCACATGACTTCCTGCTTTTAGACAAAGCAGCAAATTAGGTCAAAAGTCGGTAAAAGCAGGACTCTCTCTCTCCGTATGCATTGTTTGCTTAGATCCACTCACACAAATGAAGTGCACAGAGAGGCTATTGTAATGCTGCATCCCATAAAGACACGTCACATGTTACAGTCGAATCTAAGAGGCTGTCAGCATCATTTACTAACCTTCATCTCATTTCAAACCTCTATGATTTCTTTCTTCCGTGGAACTCAAAAGGAGAAGTGTTAATAAATGCTCTTTTACAATGATAATGTCAATAACACCAAACGGCCGTCAAATATATTCAGAGCTAAGAATGACCTGTTTCTCACACAACGCTATCGTAAGAAATAAAACCGATTACTGAAGTACATTTGACAAGAAAATGCTATTTCAGTCTTTCTAACATTCATTGTCATTTTAACCCAGAAAGGATTGTTCTTTTCCCAAAAATGCAGCTGAAGTCAGATGGGTTAAGATCAACATGAGAGTGAGTAAATAATAAAGAATAAATATATTCCGTCATTTAAAATAAATGTAGCATGAGATAAAGTTGTGTAAGCTCTGCATGGTTGATACAGTATTTCTGTTTGATCTTCGTCAGTGTAATGAAACGCATGAAGAGTGCTGTACAGTATCAGCCTCGTGTAATGTGACGAAACATTCACGGTCAAAGAGCAGAAAGAGAGAGACAAAAATAGTCCGTCGTTGTGTCGTCCTTGGAAATCAAGGCAAAACGTGAAACCAACATCAGCATGTTTTACCAGGAGAAAAATGACATTTTCATTGATCTTTTGAAATAAAAGAGTTGTATATATGATAAAAAACATACTTTCACACACAAGCTACACGTTTACGGTCGCTGCAAATGTATTTTGACCTCTGCAAGTCTTCAAAGACAGCATGAGCTGTTGTGTTTATGTCCATCTGTCTAAAAGACTCTTTTAGTACTTCATAATAATACTAGTTATGCAGGTTTATTAGTTTAATAAATGTAAAACCTTAAAATAATTTTTTTACTTAATATTTATTTCAGCTAGATGTCAAAGCAACATCTGATTTTTCTTTAGTTTAACTTGATACTGAAATCATTCAAACTAACTGAAACAGAAATGATAAAAATGACAAAAATACTAAAACGTAAATAAAAAATTCAAACATGAATACAAATTGTATGAAAAACACAAACATATCGTAAAACAAACTAAGCGCTGATTTTCTACTTCTAATGACATGAAAAGTAAAATAGCCGACACAAGTAACACTGACTGTGTTTCTGATTAAATAAAGCAGTAATTGAATGCCATATAGATAATGAGTATGTTTTGATCTTAAAGGTCAGAAGATATAGCTTACATGAGAAAAAAAAATCACAAGCATGACACTTGTAAATTAAATAATTTAATATATACTGATTTATTCATTAATGTGTAATGTGTTTTCATTTGTTAAACAAATCATAAGCTCTAAAATATTTTTACAACTCTTTTGCTTTAGATCATCTACAAATGTTAAATCTTATAAATATAATAAAATGTTAGGGTTAACACTGCATCTTTCTGGGGGGGGAACCTTCATTATGGTTTATTTAATTCTAACAAATAAGTTATTGTTAAAAACGAACTGAATAAAAAATTATTTGCTTATAATTTCTACACAGGAGAGACTTGGTGTTGTTTCCAAACAAAAATTAAATATATCGGTATTGGCCAAAATTATTTGAAAAATATTGACATATCAGGATATCGGCAAAAATCCAATATACTGCATCCCTATTAAAATATTAATAACTATACTAGTATCTCATTTATACTAAAATAACTCTGGCGAAGCGCTAATATTTGATAGGAAATTAGCAGAGTGAATGTGATTATAAATCTGTGTGGTTTGGCAAAGCTACAGAGATTTGCTTTAATCTCTTTAACTCCGAGAGATTTGCCAAGCTAAAGCTTTAGACAAGAGGCATGGAGACTTAACTCGCTCAATTAAATACAAGTTAAATGCCAGAGAAAAAAGCAGGACCTATGAGAGCTTGGTTACAACATTGTGGTCTGACTGAAGGACCGCAGAAGAGTGAAGCGCTGCGGAGAGCGCTAAACATCAGGGTAACTCGCATGATCAAACCGTGAATATGAAAGAGCCAGCGGGGGGGCGGGATGGGTCAGTCGCTCTCACATACTCCGGGACAGTGAGAGGAAGGCCGACCCGAGAGATCAGAGGTCACACGCAAGGAGAAACTTATGCCGAGGCCTGAGAGAGGAAAAACAGGGATATACAAATGTGGCCTTAACTCACACTGACTAGAATAATCGTGAAGTCGTCAAACTCTGAATTTACACTCGCAGAAAAAAGGTACAAAAGCTGACTGGAGCGGTACCTTTTCAGAAGGTGCTAATGTGTACCTTTAGGGTGAATAAGGTACAAAAGTGTAACTTTTGAGAAGATATCACCCCAATGACAGCTTTATTTCTGAGAGAGATGAACGGGAATCATGTGATCAAAATGTGTCACTGTGTTAATTAAATATCACTGATATACTAATTTGCTAATATTTTTAATTTGATTTTTACATTATCCATTTTCATTTTAGATAACATTTTTAGTTATTTTGATGTGACGTTTTTTTTTTTAAATGTCTATACAAGTTTTAGTTATTTTAGTAGCCTACTTCAACTTACAAAAAATAGTACCAAAGTGAAATTGTGAAGAGTAGAGTTTCATTTTTAGTTAACATTTATTTTAATAAAAAGTAATATTTATATAGTTTTGGTTTGTTAAATTATAGTTTTTTTTGGGGGTATTTCAACTTAAACTAAACAAAAAGTTTAACTTTTAAAGCGAACTTTGCTTTAGCAAATAACTGAAATAAAATAAGTTGAATAACTTAAAATAACTTTTTTTTTATTTCAATCAAGATGTATTTAATTGTATTTCATTTTTTATTTATTTTAGTTCATATTTTAAGTAGCAGTTTTTTACAGTTAGTTTTTTTTAGCTTTAAGGCCGTGATATACTTCAAACGAAGTTCGTTTTCGTTCTTTTGAAAAGGCTGAGTGACGGTATACTGTTTTCAAACACTGGAGGCAGGGTGTAGATTAATGTAAATGTGTCACGCCGCTCACGCGTACGCCCTAAACACAACAACGATGCGATGTGTATATAGGTGTGAGACGGGTCCCAATGGTCAGGATATTAGAGACAAAAGAATAATGATTAGCAGCAGTTCAGAGTCAAGTATCATGTTTGCAATACAAAAGAACCGTTTCATTTCCATAATCAGTCCTTTAAGTGTGAATGGCTCATAGTCTGAAAACTGTAGCATGATCTGGGAAAATAACACAATAACACAAACCTGTTTGTTACTTTATTTTATTAGTGTTCATTTTTTTTTTTAAACTGGATAAATTATTACACCTTTTTATATTTTATGAGGTGTCATGATTTGATAAAAACAACTCCGGGTCGTCGACACCAAACTTACATTTCTTTAGTAATTAAATTGCTTTCTCTGAATCTTTAAAGGGTTACTCCACCCCAAAATGAAGAAATGTAAAAACTTCGTTCGTCTTCGGAACACGATTTAAGATATTTTGGATGAAAACCGGGAGGCTTGTGACTGTCCCATTGACTGTCAAGGTCCAGAAAAGTATAAAGACATCGTCAGAATAGTCCATCTACCATTAGTGGTTCAATCTGACTGTTATGAAGCGATGAGAATACTTTTTGTTTGCAAAGAAAATGACTTTATTCAACAATGTCTCATCTGTGTCACCGTAGCACCATGTTGGCGAATATCACTGAACACAAACTGCGTACGCTGTGCCACACGGATACACTGTTTCTATTCAAATCAAAGCATAAATAAACATAGAAGACATATTCGTGTGGCACAGTGATTTCTTTGCTTACAAAAAGTATTCTCGTAGCTTCATAACATTACGGTTGAACCACTGATGGCAGATGGACTATCCTGACGATGTCTTTCATACTTTTCTGGACCTTGACAGTGTTGGCAGTCAATGGGACAGTCACAAGCCTCACGGTTTTCATCCAAAATATCTTAAATCGTGTTCCGAAGACGAACGAAGCTGGTACCCCGATGTCGTTCCAAACCCATAAAAGCATTTCATTTTGGGGTGGAGTAATCCTTTAAAGTCTCTCCGCGAGCGATCGTACAGGTGCGGATATATTCGTGGCCGTTCAGCTATTCGACACAGTGTATTTAAGATAGTGACTTGGAGATGTTGTCCTCCTGCCTGACCTCTGTGGAATGAGAAATGAACCGAATAAAAAAAAAAGACTTCCACTGTGCAAAACTGCCTGAGTAATATAGTCTTTTTATTATTTAGGTAAGTGCACTGGCTGTCATGTCAATTATATGGTTAGAGTCAAAGTTTTTGTTCATAGATCTGCGTATTATATCATCAAATCGAGGGAATAACAACCCAAACAGAATTTACATTAACACAGATTTGCATTGTATTCAAGATACACACTTTATCATTTCAGAATCAAACCCATGACCTGGCGTTGCAGTGTTTGAGATTAACGTGTGCCGTCGAAGGCCGTTTTTGCAAAGAAAACAATGAAACTGTTGCTCAAAGCTTCCAACAGAATCTAAATATAAATACTCACTGTAATTTTCTTTGCAGAAACTATTACTTTCCGAACCCAACCCAAAAATAAAGGAATAAATCACAATTTGCCAGAATAAATAGGAAAGAATGCAGCTACTCTGAAATGACACGGTGCAACTAAACTAAATAGTTTCCCAGTAGCTCATAATAATTATATCCAGAATTAACTAAGTCACAAAATATCTATAATACATAGGCTAGTTAACTGCCTATATCAGCCAAGCCACAATGATCAGCATCAGTCGGATAACACTGAAATCCAGGCTTTATTAATCAACCAATCACGACGTGTTATGACAATTCTATTGAGTTTAACAGCCAATCAGCATTCTGTGCATGGAAAACATGCAATGTGTCTTGTGTTAGATGGAAGAAAGTAAGTCATTTGGGTTTCAAACAACACAAAAGTGAGACAACCAAATAGAATAATGTATTAAATAATAGAAAATATATGTAGTGTGTGTTCAAAAATGCATGCATCACTTTGGTTCTGATATTAATGTAATAACACTGAATTCTGACTTCTTTTTAAGCAAGCACGCACGCGATACTGTGTGCATACTAATGAAAGCCAGTAAACAGGGAAAGAAAAGCATGCATGTCAACTCCTTCGGTTCCCAGGATGCACCTCGTGAAGTTGGCTGTGAGAATGTTAACGGCATAAGTTTTTCATTTTTTGTCTCTACATAATCACTATTTTCCCATTTGTGTTGTTTTGTAGTTTGGTGATTTTACTATTACTCTAAATGATAAAACTCTATAATAAAGAATGAGGAGATGCATGTTTGACTAATACTTAAAATAAAAATAACAACATTGAACTGCATCCGTTTCAGTAAAATGGGAGTAAAGTGTGCCGTTAACATCACAGTGTGTCTTCTTTGGAAGTCAAAAGAAGATATTTTGAAGAATGGTAACTAAACCGTTTCGGTTCCCATTGACTTTCACTGTATGGACAAAAAAATACAATGGAAGTCAAAGGGAACTGAAACTCTTATATTAATTAAAGCATCGTATTTTGTGTTTAGCAGAAAAAGAACGACATACAGGTGTGTAAATGTGACCCTGGACCACAAAACCAGTCAGAACGAGTGTATTTGTAGCAATAGCCAACAATACATTGTATGGGTCAAAATTATTAATTTTTATTTTATGCCAAAAATCATTAGGATAAAGTAAGATCATGTTCCATGGAGATGTTTTGTAAATTCCCTACCGTAAATATATCAATACTTAATTTTTGATTAGTAATATGCTTTGCTAAGACAACTTTAAAAGTGATTTTCTCAATATTTTGATGTTTTGTTTTTGCACCCTCAGATTTTTTCAAATAGTTGTATCTCAGCCAAATATTATAATAACAAACCATACATCAATGGAAAGCTTATTTATTCAGCTTCCAGATGATGTTTTTTAACAAACGGACCCTTATGACTGTGGTTTTGTGGTCCAGGGTCACATTGCTTCTTTTAGTTTAGGTGTACTGTCCCTTTAAATCAGCAGATTGAACTGACACGGGTAACTCATACAGTTCTTCAAAACAAATGATGCAACCCTGATAAGCCGGTGTTAATAAATCAATACTTACTTTAGTCCTTCCATTGATTGTGTAGTTTCCCAGTTTACCATTGCAGTTCCTGACCAGGTCATCCATGCGACTCATCAAGAAGCGGATCTTCTCGCATCCAGGCTCCTTCCCCTCGATCCAAGTGATTTGATCCCCCCTGATGTCTCTAGTAGAGTCACTTTTCTGACTCACCAGCTGTCCATCAGTGAATCTGCCCGTCTGGTGAAGCGCTTTCACGTCCTCCAGGATGGACAGCCCGAGCTCTTCACTCAGAAAGTTGTCCACTACACAAATGCCATGTTTGTTCATGCATGGGACTAAATAGTCCGTGGCCAGATTGTGGGTTTGGGGTTTGGTGGTGCTGCTGTCCGTCCCTGAGCTCTCGGTTCTGTCTGGATCAGCTGGTTTCTCCTGCTGATGTGGAGTTTGAGGCACAATCTTGGTCTTGTCAGCCTCTCTGCAGGTGAGTTTGTGTTTTTTCCAGTGCTGCTTCTGATGGTCCTTGCTGCAGTAGAAGGAAATCCGGCACCGACCGCACTTTAAAAGGTTTTCCATCTTTCCACAAAGCTCGCAATGCCGTTGATCCCGATCCGGGTCCAGAACCGTAGCGCATCGGTCCATGTTCGCGTTCCCAGTCCTTCCCCACGCGATACCTTTCACGTTGATCAGCCTCGACAACTGAACACGAACACCGGCGTCCGTTTCATCGTACAACAACATTCACGCGTTCTCCGTTAAACAAACGGCTCCATCCTGGCGCGCTCGCGCTCGCGCTCTCGTCCTTGCGTTGGTTCACGATCCGCACGTCGCCAGTACAAACAAGACTCTGACGTCATTCGCGTGGGCGTGGCCAAGGGGGTCAAAACTGATAAATAGACGCCGCCTCGTTCACTCACAGTCACACACACATTGATAGGAGTGCAGAGAGTGAAACCGAGTCTGTCGCATTCAGGAGCTTCACATGGTAATGCTTTTGTTAGGAGTAGGTGGCCTAATTAGTGAGGATTTGGAGTAGGCTGCAGGTTTCGACGGGGGTGATTTGATCAAATAAATCAGATTCGGTTCTTTGTGACAAGATCACTTTAAATCCAATTACTTTTTTCGTTATTGCATTAAATTGAATTGAAAGTGACCTGCTAAAGTAACTTAATCTACTAGTCTAACCAAAACTAGATTCGTTTTTGTTTTTACTTAATCATACTGATAATCGTATTAAGATGGTATTTGTTTAGTTGATTACTTCACCTGTTTATTTAACAGTTATTCAAGAACAAAGGGCTTTTAATCAGCATTAACAAAGACACCAGATGTGTTTTCAATGCATTGAGAATAGTGGACTGACCTGATTGACCTGCCTGACTCAGTCCCTATCCATCTTCAAGAGACGACTAAAACACAGCTCTTCCATCTTCATTTGACCATACACTGTCTACACTAATTCTATTTTATCTGTTTGTTTTCTTTTTTATATAAAAAATAGCAACAACACGTGACCCTCTAAAACGCTCTCTATTCTATTTTTATTCCAAATGCTTGTTTTCTTCTTATTTAGCCTATTATTAAAAATTACCCTCTAACAATGGCATTTTACTATTCTTTTGACTCATTTCAATTTTTATTTAAAAAACCCCATCTAACACAAGCGTTCTCTATTCTTTTTTCTATAGTATTTACTTGTTTTATTTTATTGATTATATAAAACACATTGTGTTGTGCATCCACTGAATAAAAGTGATTAATTGAATGTACTATTTTGTTAAAGTAGGTGCAATCAGTTTATTTTAGCTACATTTAAATAAAAAATTTAGTTGACTACATTTGAACAAAATGTGTTTCTTTAAATGTAGCTCAAATAAATGTAATGCAATCACTTACCTTAAAAAAATATATTCAATTAAAAAAAAAAAGTGCAGTACTAACTGATACTTTTGTTTGCTTCTGTTGATCTCCTCATTTGTAAGTCTAAATGATTAAATGTAGATGTAACAGTAATGCATTGTTTTGTAATGTTATTCATGTAAAAGTAGCAAAAACAGGGCAAGAAGATGGACAAATAAATTCAATATAAGGTAAAAACATCTGATAACTAGCTACTATTTATTCTCAGTTCTAGTCGATATAAAGATTGTCAAAGTGATGAAAAATGAAAACGATTTAAACTTAATTTGATTAAAATATTAATACAATTTGTTTAAATATGAAATGTTAAAGATATAGGGAAAAGGTAACATATAACAGAAAATAAACTTTTGCACATTTATAATATAAATTTGGTCTTAATATTTAGCTTATTTTTACATTTTAGAATGTGCGAGGATGATTGGGGGTCTGTAGCATTCACAATAATGAAAACTCCTGGTCTAAATGGCCAAGTCACACTTTTGCAAGCTGCCAAGCAAGCAAAACTAGTATGGGATTGCAATAAAGTGAGCAGAAATGTGATTCGATGAGTCTGATTGTGTATTTTGTTGTCCACTGCCCCCTGTAGGAGCATGCTGGCACTCATTCACACAGTGAGGAGGCACTGGGCGGCACGTACACAGTTGGCATGAATCCTTCAAGCTTATATACTGTATGTGCACTTCTCAACCAGCTTTCATTCACAATACTTCTGTATTTGTGTCAAGTCTTTAAGATGTATTACGGGCGCGCGCGCGCACATATGATATAAATATGTATGAGGACGTGGTGTTATAATTTTGCATCATATCTTTATTTAATTATTTCAGTTTATTCAGATTGAATTTGATTGTATTCGAATCCCTTTACTGTTCACACATGATATTTTTAGTGTGTGTGCGTGTGTGTGAGAGAAAATTGTATGAAAATTACCTTTTTTATTTGTTGTCAAATCAATTATGAAAATGTTTTCTAAATTATTTAAATTAAATTTGAGTGGATAAATCATTTTGAGATCATCACTTTTATGGATTTTTTATGAGTACATGCCTCCGATACAAAACTTAATGCAATTCCAACAAATCACAGCAAACACGTAAATACTACTAATAAATCAACACAAAAAAGACAAAAAAAATGGGTTTAATCAACTAAATATACCTCTAACAGTTTGCACAACTTGGGAACTTTTTTGTTATCCATGAGATTTAAATAAGAAGGAGAAATATTAAAAAACATCAGAACTTGTGTATAATAGTTGACCAAACCTAGAATATTATTAAGCAAACACTTTTTTTTTTTTACATATATATTTGAAAATGTGTATGAATAAAATAAATGTTCCAATAGCCTAACGTTAAATGTTCTGAGATATGTCTGAGGAACTCATTACACGGATGAATGTCATTAATAATTTAAAACTAAACCTCTTTAGCCCTTCGGGAAACGAGGAAAATAGAAATCTTGATCTGACTCGTCACTTTCTCTTTGGCGAAACTAAAAAAGTGATTTTTCCTTACTTTGGACCAAAACATCCTCGTGGACCGAATCTAAACTACGTTTCCCGAAATGCCGCGCGGCGGCACCGCGATTAAGACGCGCAGGTCCCGTGTAAACAAAGGAAGTCCGTTCGCGTGCCCGTGTTCAAAATATACTAAATTACTCGCAAAACGCCGTTTTTACATCGAATACACTATGCTGATAACACATTTATAAAATACGTTGTTTCTAGGTTTAATATTCGAGGAAGTACGCCGTTATAGAGACACGTGTGAGACGCCTTGATGAAGGCGTTCAGCTGGATTTAAACACTAAAACCACAGCCAGCTGGTCGAAGAAAAGCAGTTTACCGTCCATCCATTCACACACGTGTTTAGTGAAACAGACTTTATTATAGAAATGAGTAAACGAGAAGGTAAAGCCTGACAGTCATCGCAGTTTAAAATCATTTGACGTTCATGCTGAAATCCGCGTCGTTTGCGTCTAGATCATGATGATGACGATTATGCTTTTGTTTATGTAAATACATGTTTTTAATGTTTCTTACAGACGATGGATGTGGCAGAAAACGAAAGACAGAAGCTGGATCTAAAGCAGAGGACTGTATGAACCCGGATTCATCTGTCATGACTGCTTTCAAAGGTGAGACCAGTCGTGTGTTGTGCTCCAGATGAACCAGTCTTATACATGTACTGCTTTGTTTTCATTCTTTGACAGTATTCCAGCAAGAACTCGACACCAAGCATGATAAACACGAGCGTCTGGTGAAAATCAGTCGAGATATCACCATTGAGAGCAAACGGACCATATTCCTCCTGCACAGAGTCACCAGGTGAGATTCAGCATTTACTTACTGTTCCATGTACTTATTTTAACAGTCATTTTGTTTGTTTTTAATTATTTGAGTGATTAAGAAAAATATTTAGCTCTCAATTAAAAGAAAAAAACATTTTTTTTAAATAAAATAAATTCAAACTAATGATGGATGAGTGTCATGACATTTAAGTGATTCAAAATACACTTTTTATTTGTATTATTATTTTATGGAATATATACATATTATTATTATTATTATTAGTTATTATTATTATCATTATTAAATTTCTTTATATTATTATATTTTTTTGAATGTTCAAGTATTTCGATGAATACAAAAATATGTTTTGCCCTAAAAACACACACACACACACACACACACTCGTACATATACACACACACACACACACACACACACACACACACACTCACACTCGTACATATACACACACACACACACACACACTCACACACACACACACACACACACACACACACACACACACACACTCGGCGCACACACCCACACTACATCGTACACACACACACACTCGTACTATACACACACACTCGTACATATACACAGCACACACACACACACACACACTACTACACACTGCCCTCACACACCACACTACACCTACATATACTACACACACTACATATACACACACACACTCGGAGACACATACACACACACACACACACACACTCTACATTTTCCCACTCGTACATATACACACACACACACACATTCGTACATATACACACACACACATTACACACTCATACATATATTTAAACACACACACACACACACACACATGGGGTACACTACACACACACACACACACACACTCGTACATAATGTCATATACACACACACACACACACACACACACATCACTCACACACACACACAAATTCTCCTTTTAATACCTATGTTATACACCATTCGTCATTACACACACACACACACACACTACAAATTTGTGTCCTCATAAACCACCCGTCAGATAACTGCGCATGCGCACGTGCATATTTTTTTTCACACAACACATCTGCATTACTGTAAGGGGCAGGTTTAGGATTGGGGTTGGTGTAGACATTAATAAAACACAATCTAATAGGTAGAACAAATATTTAAAATATCCCTTAACCGCGAATATAACACGTAATTACTGTATGTGCATTTCTGTAAGGGTAGGTTTAAGGTTGTGGTATGTGTACACATTAATAAAACATAATTTGACCGGTAGCATTTTTCGTTGTCGAATTGTACGAACTGTTTTGATGGGAGGTAGCACAATCTGACAGGGTAGCACAAATCGACAGAACACCGGGTTGGACCCCGTTTTGCCTTCAGAACTCTCTTAATTGATTTTGGTCCATATTGTCATGATAGCATCACACAGTTGCTGCAGATTTGTCGTCTGCACATCCATGATGTGAATCTCTCGTTCCACCACATCCCAAAGGTGCTCTATTGGATTGAGATCTGGTGACTGTGGAGGTCATTTGAGTAAAGTGAACTCATTGTCATGTTCAAGAAACCAGTCTGAGATGATTTGAGCTTTGTGACATGGTGCATTATCCTGCTGGAAGTACATCAGAAGATGGTACACTGTAGTCATAAAGAGATGGACATGGTCAGAAACAATACTCAGGTAGACTGTGGCATTTAAACAATGCTCAATTGGTACTAAGTGTGCCAAGAAAATATCCCCCACACCATTACACCACCAGCACCAGCCTGAACCGTTGAGACAAGGCAGGATGATCCATGCTTTCATGATCTTTACACCAATTCTTTGGGGTTGGAGACCAGGGCTAAAGGCATCTGCTAAATGAATGAAGTGTGTTTTTCTCAGTGTTCCAGATGTTGAGGAGATCCTGACTGAGGCCGATGTGAAACTGGACGGTGTGAAGCAGAAGATCGGATGGATAGCAGAAGAACTGAAAGGAGAAGATTTACACCAGTTTCACCGAGCGTTTACAGCAGGTATGACCACAAACACTTACAATGGCCAGCTGACGTGTCTGTCTAGTCTCATAATATCTTGAATACAGGCTTTGTACATAACAATTCTCTGAGTGTGACATGATTATTTGTACATTTACAGTAATCATGCGACCTCCTATTGCATACAGTCAATTACATCAAGTCAAAATGATGTCAACTTGATAAGCTCTTGAAACAGATCGATCTAAAACCTCCATTAAGTGCATCTTAAGTAAACCGACTTGTGAAGGTCACCAGCTGAACAACTGCAAACTTACACTGAAACTGTACAGTAAGACATAATGCTTACAACTCTGTAGCTTGGGTTTAGCCAAACCTTTGAGAATAAAGTCAAAACCTTTGAGAATAAAGTCAAAACCTTTGAGAATAAAGTCAAAACCTTTGAGAATAAAGTCAAAACCTTTGAGAATAAAGTAAAACAGAGTCAAAACCTGAAATAAAGTCAAAACCTTTGCCAAACCTTTGACAAAACCTTTGAGAATTCCAAAGACAAGAATAACAGCAATGATGTTGTATATCATATAACATCATTCTACTTTAACCTTTAGGAGGTTTTTATGACTGTTTTTAACGTTAAATCCATCAGTAGAATGGAGATTGATTTTTCCCCGGAGAAGGGGATTTTTGCAATTAACTTTATTCACACGATTTGACTTTAATCTCATTTTGCTACAACTTTAATCTCATCATTTTGACTTTTCTAAAAATAATAAAAGACTTTAATCTTGTATTGCTATGAGTCCATTCTCATTGTTTTGACTTTATTGCCAAAATATTATTACTTTAATCTCATATTGCTCAACATTTTGATGTTTTTTAATCAAAATAGTGCACAATAACTTTAAACTCATCTTTATTCCCATAATTCTGACTTTATTCTCAATATATTACGACTATAATCTCATATTACTATGACTTTATTCACAGATTTGTGTCTTTATTCTAAAAATGTGATCTGGTATTGCTACGACTTTGTTCTCACAATGTTTGACTTTAATCTCATATTGCTACGACTCTCATAATCGACTTTATTCTCAAAATCTCATAATTCTTTTGTGTTGCATGCACAGTCTTATATTTGCATATGTTGGCCCATTGTGCACAAGCTTGTGCAGTTGATCTCCACTAATTATCTCAAGTTGCTTAATGTTCCAAGGTCACTGTGCTTTTCCAGTCATTATTATTTCTGTCTTTCTAAGAGAAGAGAGAGCAGACACAACGTCTGCAGACTTCTGAGGAAAGCGTGGATAAGGCAGGGAGGGGACCTAACCAAATTCTGCGGTTATCTAGCGGGGAGGGGAAGTCATTTTTAGATTATGCTCTCAGAGAAATCATCGGGGTCTTTCTTGAGACGTGACAGAGGTCAGATCCTGCCAATTAGCTTTCTATCTTTCTTTGTATTTGAGGAGAATTATTGGGCTGTGACCCTCGGGCTCAAGCGCTGATGAAGTCATTAAAGATGCTCAGGGCTGAGTTTGACACTAATTGCTGTTCATACGGTGATCTGATTAACGTCAAGAGGTAGCTGAAGATTTTCAACGCAAGAAGCATTAGTGCATAAACAGGTGGAGTGGTCATAATAAGGTGACCTTAATCAGAAGGGTTTATTAATTGAATAGTTGCATTAATTTAAGCTGTCAGAATGATCTTATTTATAAGATGAGTGCACTTAAATGTAATCGCTAGTGCTTTACTTTAAGGACAGACTTTATGCATTGATATATAATAGTGGAAAAAAAATAGTGGCATTGCTCAGAATAAAATAGTATTTTTTCAATGTTGATTGTACGGTTTAGTGAGCATTTTCCATTTCCCATAGATAAAGCATCAATTATGCACATTAAAGCACATTTGCTCTTTATTTCTGTTTTAGTAACATTAAACACAATTTGTTAGGATTTAAAATGTACACATAGAAATATTTTTGTTCATGCATGTTTTTATTTGTGCCATTTATTTCCTAATTAATCTTTTGGCAATTATTATAATTTTGTATTAATTGTATTGTAATTTTTTATGAAAAAAAAGATAAAAAGAACAGCATTTATTCAAAATAGAAGTCTTTACTATCACTTTTTTAAAATTAATTTTAGCAAATTCCATGCTGACAAAAAATATTCAGTTCTTTCAAAAAAGAAAAGACTGAAGAAGTATTAACCCCAAACGTCTGAACTGTAGTTTCTTCTCAAAATGTTTTAAATAAATGCTGTTTTTCTAAACTTTTTATTCAAAGAATTCCGAAAAAAATCACAGGTTTAAAAAAAAAAATATTAATGATAATCAGAAATGTTTCTTGAGCAGCATATTAGAGTGATTTCTAAAAAAAAACATTTACTTTAAAAACTTTTAAAATCTTACCAATCCCAAACTCTTGAATGAACATATATTATGTGAATTGGGTTGTCATCCCTCAATCCAAAAAATAAATACATTCAAATCAAAACATTTAACCCCCCCTCCCCCAAAAAAATCTGTTTTATCTTAGACAAAATCATTAATTAATACTTATGACTTTGGATCTTGACTAAATCAGTAGCATCACAGGAAGCCGCATTAAATCATTACCTTATATTTTCTACAATAGAAAATGTTTATTTTTGTATTTAAGCCACAAAGGGTGACGACAGCATGTTTGCATGAAGAGTTTCCCGGTTCATCGCAGACAAACACAGTTTGTTTATCATCTGAAGCCCAGTGGCATTGCTGTGCAGTAACCATGAGTGATTTCTACACACTGTTCCTGATAGAAATGAAGATAATGCTTCACCCGTATTAGAATCTGCACTTTTCTTTCATGCCTGGCACCGAACTTCTCTATTGCACTGCCTTTCGACTGTCTCTATTCACACAAACACACAGTGTGTGTGCAGCGTTTGGCTCACTGAATGCTCAATTATCCGTTACACACTGGCACAGTTCATCAGCATCTGATCCGGGTACAGAGATGGACAAAGTATAATGTTCCTAAAGGTACTGAGCATTTAACTCTTAACTGTCCGTGCTTCGGATGAGACGTTAAACCGAGGTCCTGACTCTCTGTAGTCATTAAAAATCCCAGGATGTCCTTCGAAAAAGAGTAGGGGTGTAACCCCGGTATCCTGGCCAAATTCCCACCACTGGCCTCTGACCATCATGGCCTCCTAATCATCCCCATACACTGATTGGCTTCATCACTCGGTCTCTTCTCCACCTGTAGCTGGTGTGTGGGGGGTGTTCTGGTGCACTATGGCTACCGTCACGTCATTCAGGTGGATGCTGCACACTGTATGTGGATGAGGAGATTCCCCCCCTTACTATGTAAAGCGCTTTGAAGTACCCAGAAAAGCGCTATATAAATGTAATGAATTAGAGATGAAGATGCAGGCTGGTCTCATCTGTGTAGTCGGCCAGCGGTAGATCAGTAGTTTGGGTCCTGGTCTTGTTTGGGCTACATTACTGTATGTCAGTCTCAGTCTGTTAATTACGTCCTCTTGCACCAAATATTGCCCCGAGTCCATCTCAGTCATGATCAAATATTTGTGAATATTCAGTTTTAATAAGATTTTGAATAGAAAGCTCTTATGAAGCTGTTTGCATTATTCTTTGTTTGTGTTTATTCGTAGTTTGTCAGTCATATTAACTCATATTAGTGATTAACTTATAATTGTATTATCTGAATATGCTTGGAAGATTAACAGAACATTGTTTTCTAAACAAAAAATGCATTTGTTCCACTGTTTGTGCAGCTTTCTAAACTTCGATGGCATTATGGGTAAAATGCATTTATCTTTCAAATAAAGTACGATCACTTATAATAGTGATATTTTAGAGTCATTGAGACACTATTCAGTTTGTATGAATATTATAGATTATTTTAGGATATTTTTAGATTATTTTAGGTTAGTCAAAGTTTTAGTAGTGTTATTGTTTGACACATTTTTTTTTTTTTTTGAGGTTTGATCAAAATATCTATTATACTTATTTGGGGCAAAAAGTATATTTCAATAACCTTTTTTCCAGAAAATGAAAGTTAAAGAAAAAGAGTCACCCGTTCTAACCTGTTGTAAGTTTAGCTGTTGTGAGTTAGTGGTGTTGACTAGTAGCCTCAGTGTGTTTACATGCAGTAAGGTGACTGTTCTGACAAATTAACCCCCAAAGAAATGACTTACAGAGGGAGTCTCCAATCTCATGCTCGATAACGTTATCTCTCTTCCTGCTGAGCCTGAGAGAAGACAACAAAGCCTCCTGTACGTGGAGTGTTTGTGGGAACCCTGCTCTCTTTCTCATGCTCTGCATCATAAAGAGCCGCTGCGCTGCGTTCTGGGCTGAGACTCGCGTTGAGATGTGCTTTCATTTGTTATGTTGAACATCGTCACACTGCATGTAGAACTGTGAGCGGGGAGCGACAGATAAGAAGGTCTTTGATGTTAATTGCCACTCCAAAAGTAAAGCTTAATCACAAAGTCTTCCGTCCTGTCATTATTGGCCTGATGTTTATACAAGAGCTGGACACAAATAGTCAGTTTAACATCATCTGACTGAGACTGTTTGAATGGCAAAAAAAACCTTTCTATCTTATAAAAGTACATTTTGTTTTGGAGAGAGGAAAAAATACTAATATTGGCCAAGAGCGTAGAGTTTAGTAAGGACGCGTCCATACCAAAATCCAGCGACTACTAAATTATCCCTAACAACCAGATACAACAATCATTTCTCAAATATTTATTACAATATATACTGATAAATTCAACATTCACTTCAATGGTTGAGAGACTGGATGCTTTCAACTGAATTCTATTGAACTGTCACCAACTGAACTGCAGCTCAAACTATTTCAAATCTAGTGAATTAAGCTACAAACTCCATCATAAAGCACAATGTTTCCATCTAATATGTATTTTGAGCTGCAGCTCATCAGATTAATGGTGTGTTTCACTAGTTAGCAGTAAATCTCACCTGAATATGTTCCTAGGAATGGAAATGTTTTCATAAATCTTTGGAATTGGAAATATTGAGCTTTTATTTGTAAAGATAAAATAGTATTTTCTTTTATTTCAGTTAATGTTATAAAACTATCGAGCTGAGCCAGTAGTAGTGCTGACAGTGTCGTGTAATCATGTTGAAGATCAATCAGTTCAAGCGATTCAGCAGCAGAAACCAGATCAAAAGAGCCATTCACTTTCTAGTTATGACATCGCTTGTTATGATTTTATAAAGGCCTGACTCAGGGGCGTCAAATTGAACACATGAAGTCCTGTTTTCTGAGAAATGGAAAAACATTAAATGAGTTTATGCTTAAAACAAAATAAAATGTCTGCTAGTGAGGTGTTAACTCTTTTCCCCTTCAAATGAAGTAGATTTAAGGCTACTGGCAGATATTTGTTCATGTTTTAAACATTTCACACAACGTCATTTTTCTTTTCAAGTACATCTTGATTTTAAAAATCTTTTGTATTTTTGTCTTGTTTTCCAGTGCAAATGTGCACCACTTTTTTGCATTTGTTTTAGCATGTTTTTTTTTCAAGTTAATTGAATTAAACTTGTAATGGAGATCTGTTGAAAGTTGTATCTTCACACTTAATAAAACATATTGTTTTCCATTCAGTTTATTCGTTACTTAGCCATAAAAGTCTTAAATTACCTTCAGGAACCCTGTTATTGATGCCCTCAACTCGGAAACTCTGTGTCTCCCTCGTTTGAAATCACGTTCCCCCCTTGTTTATAGTGATGGTTGAACCAGAGGTTTTCTAAACTCTGAATCAGTTTAACTATAGCGTCGCAAAATGATTCACTGATTAGAAGTGCTCCGATCGGATTGTGAATCATTTGATTTCGATCGGAGCGGGGCTGGTGAATAATTTGGTCGAAACTCGCGTGTCACGAATCATTTGATTCAGATCAGAACTTCGAAGCGGGTTCACGAATCATTTGATTCAGATCAGAACTTCGAAGCGGGTTCACGAATCATTTGATTCAGATCAGAACTTCGAAGCGGGTTCACGAATCATTTGATTCAGATCAGAACTTCGAAGCGGGTTCACGAATCATTTGATTCAGATCAGAACTTCGAAGCGGGTTCACGAATCATTTCACGAATTGAATCTGATCTGCAATGATGGTTCGTAAATCATTATTCAGATCGTTCGACTTCACGGATTCAGATCAGAACTTCGAAGGTCACGAATCGATATCAGAACTTCGAAGCGGGTTCACGATCATTATTCAGATCAGAACTGGAACTTCACGAATCATTTGCAGATCGCGAATATATTTGTTCACAGAATCATTTGATTCAGATAGAACTTCGAAGCGGGTTCACGAATCATTTGATTATAATAAGCGGGTTTCATTTGATTTCAGAACTTTCGCATTTGTTGTCATTCGATCAAATTCAGATCAGCTTCGAGCGGGTTCTTGGTGAATCATCACCATTTGATTCAATCAGAACTTCGAAATCGAACAGAACTTACTCTCCAGAAAACTTCGAGATTGTTCACGCTTCAAGCGGGTTTGAAGATCAGAACTCGAAGCGGGTTCACGAATCATTTGATTCAGATCAAACTTCGAAGCGGATAATCGGGTTCACGAACGATTCAATCAGCTTCGAAGCTGAGATTCACGAATCATTTCACGATCAGAACTGAACCGTCATTTGATTCAGATCAGAACTTCGAAGCACAGGTTCACGAATTGTTTGATTCAGATCCTTCGAGGGGTTCACGAATCATTTGATTCAGATCAGAACTTCGAAGCGGGTTCACGAATCATTTGTTCAGAGGCCGTGATTCAGATCAGAACTTCCATCACTCAGAACTCAAGCGGGTTCAGACATTTGATTCAGATAGAACTTCGACTTCACGATCATTTGATTCCAGAACTGAAGAGGATTCAATCAACGAAGCTCACGTCTGGTCAAACTTCATGAGATCAGAAAACAAGGTACGATGGAATCCTAAATCATTTGATTCAGATCAGAATTACTGGAGCTTGTGGAATATCGAAATAAACACTGCCAGATCCTTGGAGCAGGCTCGCCAATATATTCAGAATAGAAGAGATATGAGCGGGTTAAATCATATAATAATTCATTTCTGTTTTCAGATATGTTGTGACTGATCACGAATCCATGCTTTTGCTGGTGAATCTCACCAAAAAGCAGTGGTGGCTGCCTGTAAATTTGATTTAGATTGGAACTTTGCACGTCTCTCTGTAATTGAGATATTTTAGACGCATTGGAAAATAATCAAACGAAAGCTTTGAGAACTATCCCACGGCTGAACCGTGATAACGGAGACAGTGTCCTTGTTTTATTTCCAGGCATTCAGGAGTATGTTGAGGCTTTAATTCATCAGACATCGTACACTGGGTTCGTCTGGTCTTCATGAGAGAAAACAAGGTACGATAACGAATCCTAAAGCCAGAATTATGCATTTGTCTTAATATAAATAAACACGGCCTCCTTGATATTGTCTTGCCAAAACAGAGAGGCTAAGTTCCTGAGAGCACTTTCACCGGTTTATCAGATTGCTGACAATCACTCCATCTTTTGCTGCTATTTTTAGAAAGCAGTGGTGGCTGCCTGCTTTGCACGTCTCTCTGTAATTGAGATATTTTTAGACGCATTGGACCAGTTTGAGTGAAAATGTGTGTAAACTCTTTAATACAGTGGGGTTGATGTATTTTTGTAGGCCAAAAACAAGTTTGCATTTTAGCACTTAGTTCCATCGTCCCTAAGTCAATGTTTTTTTTAATGGGCTTTAGGTTGTCTGTGGTCTGTTTTGGTGTTTTTAAGTTCTATTTCCACATGTATTTCACATGAATATTCAACAACATAAATTACATCAGTAATACCTTACTGGTGACTTTGAAACATTTTACAAGCGTCTAAATGGCACTACAAAGGTTATTGGGGACATTAAACATCACCACATTGAGCAGGTGAACTAGCCTCACTGTATTTATAATCAAACTATTCTAACTCAAACTTTCAGGGACATGGGTTTTATATAAAGATTGAAAGAGTTATTGACGCTTAATGATGGTGATGTTGAAGTCATGGGACAGTGGTGAAGTTCATATAGCTGACGTTTAGCTTTTTACTTCTGCCAATTGTGTATATGCTTCAAAAGATGTGAACATTATTGTGATGAACAAAACACATGTCACAAAGCCTGTTTTCTGCAATAACCCTGCAATGGAAAAATCCAATTGGGTTTTCATTGAGTGAATCAGGGTGATGCTCATGGTGCTTTGAAGCGCTCCTGGGAAGTTTCTATTTACATTTTGGAAAGTCGTAATCAATGTTCCTTCTAATTGTTTCTTGCGGAGCAAAACTTTTCTCTATTGGGCGGACATTTCTACCACCTGAGCAAAAACACTTTATACCAGACCTAAACAGCGTGCACAAAAAAGTGTAACTTTTAATTTTAATGTGCTATTTATATTTGATTTGACCATTGATGTACCTAAATAATGCACATTTTAGGTTACCTGAGAAAACATTTTACAGTTCAATAAACTGCCGTTCAAAAGTTTGGGATCTTTTGGGAAAAGTTTCTTAGGCTCATCAAGGCTGTATCTATTTGATAAAAAATACTGCATATTATTTCACAAAAGAATATTGTGAAATATTGCAATTTAAAATAAGTTTCTATTTTAATATACTTTAATATATAATTTATTCCTGTGAAGCAAAGCTGAATTTTCCGTGTCACATGATCCTTCAGAAATCATTCTAACATGCTAATTTATCATCAATGTTGGAAAAATGTGTGCTGCTTAATATTTTTTGGGACCCGTGATATTTTTCAGGATTCTTTGAGAAATTAAAAGTTAAAAAGAACGGGGTTTATTCAAAATATAAATGTTGTTACAATATACACTACTATTCAAAAGCTTGGGGTCAGTAAATCTTATTTATTTTTTTAATTAATACTTTTATTCAGCAATGATGGGTTAAAGTGATAGTAAAGACTTATATTGTTAGAAAATATTTATATTTTTAATTAATGCTGTTCTTTTTAACTTTTTAGTAGCCTAATCAAAGAATCAAAGAAAAAAGATTCCACAAAAATATTAAGCAGCACAACAGTTTCAACACTGATAATAAATCATAATATTATTATGATTTCTTATGGATCATGTGACACTGAAGACTGGCGTAATGATGCTGAAAATACAGCTTTGCTTTACAGGAATACATTTCAAAATAGAAAACCAATAGAAATTAGGAATAGCCTAAGAGTTCACGATATTACTGGTTTTATTTTTCTGTATTTTGATCAAATATTAGTTGATGGATAAGTGATCCATTACAATTTATTAGGTCAATTGGTGGTGGTTTTCAATCATGTAAAGCATCATCCAGGTGGATGCTGCACATTGTGGTGGTTTTCATTTCATGTAAAGCGTTTGAGTACCCAGAACAACTCTATATAAATGTAACAAATTATTATTACTTGTTTAGTTTCTATCGAATCAGCCGTTTGGAACGAATTGTTTGATATGAATGATTCAGCAAGTCATTTATTGAAACAGGGACTTGCTGCCACCTACTGGCAGTTTTATTGTCATATTTATTTATCTATGATTGACCTAAACCAGCCAAAGTGCACAAAAACATTCAGAAAAACATTGTTTAATTATCAATATTGACTGAAATTACTCTATTTCAGGCCCAGAAGAAAAAAAACGTATAATTAATGGTTAATTTAATAATTTTAAAAAGAAACCTTTTTAAAAATGAGACCAATTTTGTAATCATTGTGTAAAATTAGCCACATGATTCTGTGAGCAGTAGTAAATCTCCACCCGAAGGCCAGAGGGCGCTCTCGCGCTGAAACTCCACACATGTCCCCGGCGCTGAAGAAAGGTAATGCATTGCAAATGTATTGTTAAAAGCGCTATATAAATAAAGGTGACTTAATGCACGTCGTTCCAGGGTGTGCTCCATCTGAAAACGCTTCTATATATCATAGAGCCTTTACCCAGCGAGTTTGAGTCCTTTATAACATGCATTTATTAACCTCTTGTCCCACAAAATACCACATTTAATAACATGTTTTTAATCCAAACTCACTTAGCATTGCATTATAAATATACTTTATTATAATAAGAACTCGGCAAGCATTACCTTTCTTCTGCGAGGCATATGTGGAGTTTCAGAGTGAGAGTCTGGCCTTCGGGTGGAGGTTTACTACTGATCACAGAACTGTGTTTCATACGATTTCATTTTGATTAATCGTGCAGCCCTAGTCACTACCTGGTTGATCAGCCATTCATATATTAGTTAGAATAAAAACTAATGATCCAGAAGCCATTTTTGGCAGTATAAACTCTTTGTTTACTTGTCTCTGAAGGGTGAAAGTGAGGTTGCATGGACAGGCCCGAGCGTATTGACCTTCCAGATAACGCCGACCGACTACCTGCTGGGCATCGCGGACCTGACGGGCGAGCTGATGCGCATGTGCATAAGCAGCGTGGGCAACGGCGACATAGACACGCCCTTCCAGCTCAGCGGCTTCCTCCGGGAAATCCACGACGGCTTCGCCTACATCGGCAACACGGGACCCTACGAGGTGTCTAAGAAACTGCACACGCTGCGGCAGAGCCTGGGGAAGGTGGAGGACGCGTGCTACACCCTACGCGTGCGCGGATCCGAGATCCCCAAACACATGCTGGCCGACGTGTTCACCAGCAGGGCGGTGACGCATTTGGACCCGGATGAGCCGATGGCGTGAGATACCGAGGTGCGACCATGTGTTCATGTGCATGTTGGACTTTGCAAATTGGGCATATTATTATTATTAGAATATTTTTAGTTTAAGGACTTTGTTTAAATGGTTGCATGTTGTTAATACGTCTAGTTCTTCAGTTTTGAGCTGTTATATTTCATACACATTGCTAAAATGTTTAACTGATCTTGTTCCTTCTAATCTTCCTGAAAGTTATAAACATGTTTACCATTATTTTGAAATCAAACCGCTTCATAACTGTCAATAAAACTTGTTTTTGGTACAAACTTGGCCCACGGCTACATCTCAATAGATCACATTAGGGTGACCATATTATAAGAGATTATTTATTTCATAAATACCCCAATTTTTTTTTGACCCATCTGCTCTCACTTTTATTTATTAATTGATTTTTAATCAAGAAAAAACTTTTTCCCCCATTAAAAATGTTATTTGAAGGGTTTTCAAAGATGGGAAGTGATATTGAATTTCAATTGGAAATAAAATGAACAAACACCTGTAATATTTAATAAATAAATTGGTATCCCCCCCCCAACACTGCGGCTGTATCTGAAATCGCCCCCTGTACCCTCATTCACTATTCCCTACATTAGTCCACTCATAGAGTTCACTTGAAGGAGTGAATTCGGACGCTTAGTGCACTGGAAGGACTGCTGCTTTTGCATAGGTTTGCTTGCTGTTTAATAATAATTTGAAACGGGCAGCTCCAGTAGTAAGATTAAAGAATTTATCTTGAACTCTGTCACGGAAATTGTTATTTATAAACCCTAATAGTCAAGTTACAATTAATTTTTACCGGTGTTGTATTACGCCGTGGACGAGCGCTTCTAAAATAAATGAATGGATGATGCAGCTGCGGGCGACGACATCTGGCGAGACGCGGGAATTAATTCGGCACCTGACTCTCACAGTGCATTATGGGGATTCTCTAGACGTTGAGTGTACACTCGTTTTTGTGGTGCATTGTGGGATTGAATAAGTGCACTCGAGAACATCCATTATGGTTTCGCTCTTTTGTCTGTGATTTCGGATACAGCCTGCATGTTTTCCATGTTACCTTAATCAAAAACACCTGATTCAGATCATCCAGCTCATTAGTGGAGACTCCAAGGCCTGAATCGGGGGTGT
This sequence comes from Schizopygopsis malacanthus, assembly GCA_027474115.1. Classification (NCBI taxonomy): domain Eukaryota; kingdom Metazoa; phylum Chordata; class Actinopteri; order Cypriniformes; family Cyprinidae; genus Schizopygopsis; species Schizopygopsis malacanthus. Next base: position 28,849,421 of record CM049882.1, on the reverse strand, counting down.
CAGACAAAGGTGAGATGCAAAATGTGCAGTGTTGGGGGACCTCCAGGAACATGGTCGGGAACCTCTGGCCTAGCCTATATACTGTATATATCATACAAAAACTAAATGGAAAACTTTAATCATATATATCCTATGCCCCTGCAATGAGTGGGCATTAATTAATAGAAAAGAAAATGCATTTAAAAAAAATAATACAGTTGCATAGTTGATCCCTTGTAAATAATATTCTCTCAGTCACTCTTTACTGTATTCTCTCTAAACACTGTTTCAAACAACTCTCATATGAGAGCGAAGTTGTACAATACTGACACATAGTGAGTAATTCAAGTCATTGCAGGGCACGACTATAAGCACTCTTATAGGAATGTTACTTCCATAGACGGGAAATAAATACTATGGAAGTCAATGGGGACCATCAACTGTTTGATTACCAGTATTCATCCAAATATCTTCTTCTGTGTTCAGCATAACAAAGAAACTACAACGCCAGGAGGGTGAGTAAATGATGACCATTTTCATTTTGGGGTGAACTGTTCCTTTAAAGAGCAATCATGCAGGTATTCAGATATTATGGGTAAATATAACTGTGTTCAGGTCTCAAGCCAGAGTGATGTTAGGATGAATATAAACTCTTGAACTGGAATATAACAATATAAATATAAAACTGTTGTCATGAACCATGACATTTGTGTTATTTCATAGCTTTGATGACTTTATTACTATAAAATGTGCAAAAAGTCAAAGAAAAACAGATTTTGACTGGTAGTGTGTCTGACTTTGTCAAAGGTTAAAGTATCAAATACCTCATAATCATATTCTGATATATGTCAGATATTCACTCACATTGACAACAAAAGTGCTGGATGCTGCACACTGGTGGTGGTTTAGGAGAGACCCCCCCCCCCCCACCCCAACCCGGGTCCCATACTCAATAAAGCGCTGTATAAATGCATCATTCATTCAAAGGAACTGTCATTTGCTGGTTCAGTTGTTCACACTAGGTCCTAAAGTCACGAGATCAGTTGTCACACTCACACTAGGTCCACATAAAAGCACGAGATCAGATAATTTGATTTAGCTTCAGTACGACTTTGAGTTTCTGGGCTCAATTAAACCAATAAGCTCTGGGCAGTTTAGCTCAATTAAACCATTATGAGACACACACAGGCCTGGAATGAGACTTTCCACTGACTATAGAGCACAACACAAAGAGCGGCTCTGTTCGTCCGCTCGCTGATGCTTCCTGGGACTGAACGAGACAAAGACACACAACAGGAACACATTCAAGCAGTGACTGCATTTGGCAAACGGATCAGATGTCTGATTATTGAAGACAGTTTATTATTCCAGTTTATATTTAACGATGACTGAATGAAAATCTCTTAGTTTAACGTTTATGTAAACTATACATTTATTAAGAGTATAGGCAAAACCATCCAGTTACAGAACAGCTTCAACCCAGACATCTGTTAAACACAACCAGAACTGCTCAAAATCTGCTTTGAAGCTTAAAATATCATAACCCAGATAACAGGAAATATTCTCAGAACTTTGGCAAGTGTTCTGCATTCTAATAAAATGCTGGGTTAAATACAGCCCAGTGCTGGGTAACTTATGGACAAACCCAGCGATTGGGTTGTTTTTGACCCAGCGGTTGGGTTACTGCCCAGAAGGTTGGGTTAAACGTTTAACCAACTGTTGGTTGAAAACAACGCAACCACTGGTTTTGTACATATTTTACCCAGCGCTGGGTTGTATTTAACCCAGCATTTTTTAGAGTGTGGCAACATTCTTTAGTAACATTAATAGAACATTCGTTCAAAGTTATCTGGTTTTTACATTATTCATTTATTATTTATGGAACATTGAAACATTGCACAGAACTTGGACCTTCATCTAGGATGGTTAAGAGAACATTCAAATGTAACATTCCCATGATGTTCACAAAAAAATCTAATGAAATGTTACCCAAACACACATTTTAACATTCACATAACCAGATTTTTTTTTTGTAATTTTTTTTTAAAATGGACATTTTGAACATTCTGGAATAACATTTTCATAAAGGGAACATTAGCTAAATGTCCTTAGGATATATTTAGTTGGGAATAGGCTGTAGCCTACGAATGTCTTTTGATGTATATTTTACTATTGTCGGTTTTATTACTTTATTGTATATTGTTGAATATATAGCATAGATTTGACATGTATTGTCTTGTCAAATCTAAAATAATGATCCAATGCGTGTTATACGGTTACAGTTACAAGTAGCAGGTTTTTCAGAAATTGGTTCACGAAATGTAAAAAAAAATCTAATAAAATCAAGTAGGCCTATCCGTATCTGTGTCCGTATCTGTGTCTCAATTGCTGCAGGATGCGTGTTTTTACTTTTCTTCATTATTTTAGCTCAATGTCTTTGCTCAGCTGGCGCTTTGGTGATGTTCGGGGGATAAATGAAGTCAGTTGTCCTCAAGTTCACACATGGGTGTCCTAGCAAAGCAACCACAGGTGCGTTTCAGGTTTCATTTAACACAATTTCAAACCAAACACACTTCTGTTTTGTGAAATGTTTTGATTTGATGTGCATCTTTACAACGTAGATGCAAACTGAATCACTTTTTTGAGATTAAAATAGGTCACCGATGAGATTTGCTTAGATCCGATGAGAAAGTGTTTTTGGGGGGGGTCCTTGTGACCTTACAAGGATAAATAAAGAACTGGGGCCGGTTACAGACTGGTCATAACTGTTTATATTCAGCTATGAAAAGGTAGACTGGTCTTATTTGTATTGGAAAAGTATGAGTGATAACCACTTAACAACTGCTAGTAAGTTTTTGTAGTATTTTCTTTACTCTTTAACAAACTATGCCTAAAAAGGGTAATATTTTATGTATTTGAGGTCTGATTTGTGGGAACAGTGAAGAGAAAGAGGGCAAATATTTTGCATTTTAGGTCAGCCTTGCCATCTAATCAGCCAAAAATAACCTGCATAGTACTTCATCTTTGATTTTGACCAAATATATTAAATCTTGATTTTTCTAAAAGGTTGTATGGTATTTTTATTTTGTGTGTGTGTGTGTGTGTGTGAGAGAGAGAGAGAGAGAGATAGATTACAGTTTTGGATATATAAAGTAATTATTTTTAAAAAATACCTTCAAATGAGCATGTAAAACAAATATCTTTAAAAAAATCCATGTGGAGCATGCCCCCGGTTCTTACCTGTGTGCATCTCTGTTACAATAAATGGCTTTGGTTTGGTATTTTGTCATGACTGTAAGATAAGTGACATGTGCAAACTCGAAGTCGTCCAGTGGATGCAGTTGTTGGGAGTTTTGCTTTGCTGTGAATCAGAGGAGTCAAATTCCAGCAGACGTCACAGAAACTCCTTCACTTCACGACACGACACATAACGGGACAAAGTGCGGCTGTGATCCGGCTCTCGTCTGCTTGTGCTGGGGCTTCACTTTCCCAGAGGATAACGGAAATAAAACAAAGAATCAGAAATACTTTCTCTGAATTATACCGAGGAGCACAAACGGGAGCATTCCTCGGGTTTCCCTCTCACAGGAAACTCGCCCTTCACGTCGCAGAGTTGGATTTGATGTGGCTCTTTGTTATTCAAACGTCGATTAAGATCATATATCTGACAACCCAGCTATTTGCGGACTGTTAAGTGGAAAGTGCAAACAAACAATTCGTATTATTTCTGAAGGAAAGTGAACGGCGTTCGGTGCACGCGCTGCCCGTCGGAGAATGACTCGCGCGGCGTTTGGCGTTTAACTGACCCCGACTAACGACTCTATTTCCGTGCATTTAGCGGTTTAACAGTCATGATGTTCGCAGGAATGATCAGGGTGGAAAACAACTCTCAAACTGACACCGACTCCGCGTGTCACCGGTGTGCTGCTGTGAGGACAGGTAAGAACATACCACGTATTCCCTGATGTACCTTATCACTGCTTGGCACTCGGTTAGTCCGATGATGTGTTTAGTGCTGTCATAAATTGAAACACCAGTAATGAATTATCAATACCACGGCATTACTGTGTTTTATAGGGAATGATAAGCACGGTTTATTGACGGTTGTACCATGGTATTCTTTAAAGTTGCTCCTTGATGTAGATTGGCATTGCATGAAAATAGTTTAGTATACTGTAAAAATGACTTTTCGAAGTTTGTTGGAGTAAGTTTTTCAAGAAAATACTATTTTAATCTTTCTACCTCAATATACTAATTGCAATTATGTGGGAAATTTACTTTCAATTTCTGAGTGAAAATGGCTTGAAAGCCTTTTTTAGTTGGCTATATGCTAAAAAAAATCATCTAATTTAATGTTTGTACCATATACACTAATAAATTGAGACACTAACAAAAAAGAAGGCCTTAAGATTGAATGAATGATGCAGTTATATAGCGCTTTATTGTGTATTGTTGCACACCCAAAGTGCTTTACAATCATGGGGGGGGGGGCAACAACCACCACCACCGGTGTGTAGCATCCACTTGGATGATGCTACAGCTGCCACAGGACAACGACACCAGTGCCCTCTCCACGCTAAATATGGTAGTTATTAAGCACAATTGTGTATATCAATGTCCTATGATAATGTTACCTTGATTTTGTCCATATTATTACTGTTTGATTATGTTCCATGTTATCAAATTACCATGCTGTTATCATCACTCTGCCACCACAGGATTTTTTACTGTGACTAATGGGATGTTTTCTGAACATTAAGCCTCATGTTTTGATTTCTAATGTGCAATATGATCTTTGGGAACGCAGTGCTTTCCTTTATTCCTTTCGCTGCCATCTCTTCCCACATCAAAGCTCAGCAAACAGTGGTTTAGCGGTTGAATTATTTTTTTGACATCCATCAGAAGGTTAGATAAGTTTTCACTGAGTTTAACCAACCTTTCCAGTCATAACAGCCCTTTGAAATTCAGATCTGGCTTTCAGACATAATATTGATGGTGCCCACAGGCAGGCGGCTCATGGAGAAACATGAAACTCATGTAAACACACTCGACTCGATGTGGAGAGTAACTCGAGCAAACATTGAGAATCTATCTGTATGCAGTAAAACACTTACAGGACAGCTTTGCGAGCGTTTATTAGCAGTTGGCATGCGACTACTTGGCATGACGGAGAGAAGCTGCTTAGATGCGTCTGTGTTGTCAATCTGTCAAAGTCACTATAGTGTTTTCATCCATGATTCAGGTGTTAAGGCCAGTTTGAGCATCTTTATCTGTTTTTCTATGTGGAACGGCATGTAATGCATGAAAGAGTTTTAAAGAAAAGTTAATCCAGAAATTAAAATACTGTCATTATTTATCCCCCTCCTTACCTTGTTCCAAACTCGCATGTCTTTCTTTCTTTGTTGTGAAACACAAAATTATATATTTATCAAAAGTTTACACTGTTATTTTCCATATTTTGAAAGCAAAAAGGGTCTTAATTCTTGCTGAAAATGTTGTTTGACAATTTATGTCAAACGTGGGCTTGGGACAACATGAGGGTGAGTGATGACAGAATTGACCTTTTTTGGGAGAACTAATTCTATTACAAGAAGTTATTTTGATTTATTTTCTGTTACAGTTTCATGGTTCTTGTTTTCTTTTTTTGTCAGATTTGTTGATGTTCAAAGCTGTTTATGTTCAAACAGTTTCCTCCGTTCACATGGTTTAGAGAGAGAGTGTGTGTGTGTGTGTGTGTGTGTGTGTGTGTGTGTCAAGTGATTTTCAGCTGTTTGTGTCTCCACTGTGAGCGAACAGGAAGTACGTTGAGACTTTTGCCAGAACTTTAGCAGAAGTGCAGCTGTAGCTAAATTTAAATGCAGTACGGAGGGTTTCTTTTGTCCTATCTATCTATCTATCTATCTATCTATCTATCTATCTATCTATCTATCTATCTATCTATCTATCTATCTATCTATCTATCTATCTATCTATCTATCTATCTATCTATCTATCCTCTCTCAAATTCAAATTCAAATTGCTTTATTAGCATGACGTACATAGGTACATATTGCCAAAGCATTGTACATATCAGAATAAAATAAAATAAAATAAAAATATATAATATATAATCATAAATAAACAAAACAAAACAAAATACATGTAAAATACATCATATATTTATATCATACATTACTGCTACTACTTATGCAGATGTGTTCAAATCTTTACTTCTTAGTTTGTGGCATTTATAAATATGAAGTGCTAGAGGGAGCAGGTAGCAAGTAATATTCTTAATTTCTCATGGGAGTGACTGGAACTCAGGTAATCTGCTGTATTTGACTGTACAGTCTTAAAATAAGCGTCTCTTAAGGACTATTTGTCACAGTCCTATATCTCTATATCTCTATCTACATATATCTCGCTATCTATTCTCGCTATCTAGGTCTATCTATCTATCTTTTTATCTATGGCTATCTATCTCTGTGACTTCGTCAGTAAATGTCGCTGTCTTATATTCCTGATCTATCTATCTATCTACTCTCTGTTGATCTATCTATAACATTGGAGACTATCTATCTATCTATCTATCTATCTATCTATCTATCTTTTCAGCTATCTATCTCGCTTGGTCTATCTCGCTATCTATCTCGCTATCTATCTCGCTATCTATCTATCTTAGTCAGATCTGACACCATCTATCTATCTATCTATCTAGATTATTTTTGGGCTATCTACTCATAATTGTGTTTTTACTCGCTATCTTAAAATCTCGCTATCTATCTCGCTAGAATCTATCAGAACTATCTATCTAGTTTAAGTGGATCTATCTAGAACTTTATCTATCTATCTATCTATGACTATCTATCTATCTCCGCTCTGCAGGCGTTATTGGGGTATCTTTCTCTCACGCTATCTATCTTCTCAGCAGAACTATCTATCTATCTATCTATCTATCTATCTATCTATCTATCAGAGCTTCTAAAGGGTCTTTGTGCCAATCTTTATGGCTATAGTTACACGTTGGACCCCAGATCTCGCTCTATCCATACAGCTGGCAATCTATCTCGCAGTATGACACTATCAAAAATCTTTGTCCATCTCTGGGGATGTCTATTTTGAACTAGTTTTGTTCGAATGGCGTCAGCTGCTCTCGCGGGCTTTTACAAGTAATGCTCTCTCTATTGCTCTCTCGCTCTCCAGTGGGAGTTAACACCAGACCAAGATAATTATACTGTAAAGCATGTTGAAGTGTGGTGTTGTTTAAAGTAAATATATGTTTATGTTCTAGATTTCTGGTTTTTTCTGAAATATCATAATCTTAGTCTTTGGGATGTTGACTTTAAGTTCCAATCGTGGCAGTACTTAGTTAAAATGTTAAGGTTGTCTCTGGAGACCTTCTCTCTCTCTCTGTCTCGTTCTCTCTCTCTCTCTCTCTCTGTCTCTGTCTCGTTCTCTCTCTCTCTCTCTCTCTCTCTCTCTCTCTCTCTTGTCTGTCTCTGTCTCTGTCTCTGTCTCTGTCTCTGTCTGTCTCTGTCTCGCTCTCTCTCTCTCTCTCTCTCTCTCTCTCTCTCTCTCTATCTATCTATCTATCTATCTCTATCTCTCTCTCTCTCTCTCTCTCTCTCTCTCTCTCTCTCTCTGTCTCTGTCTCGTTCTCTCTCTCTCTCTCTCTGTCTGTCTCTGGCTCTGTCTCGTTCTCTCTCTCTCTCTCTCTCTCTCTCTCCTCTCTCTCTCTCTCTCTCTGTCTCTGTCTCTGTCTCGTTCTCTCTCTCTGGCTCTGTCTCTTCTCTCTCTCTCTCTCTCTCTCTCTCTCTCTCTCTCTCTCTCTCTGTTCTCTCTCGTCTCTCTCTCTCTCTCTCTGTCTGTCTCTGGCTCTGTCTCTTCTCTCTCTCTCTCTCTCTCTCTCTCTTCTCTCTCTCTCTCTCTCTCTCTCTCTTCTCTCTCTCTCTCTCTCTCTCTCTCTCTCTCTCTCTCTCTCTCTCTCTCTCTGGGGTGGGAATCACAGGGTACCTCACAAGACAATATAATCACGATACATGGCTCACGATATCGATAATATTCTGTGATAATCAATATATTTTTAGAAAATCCTATAATGCTATAATCACGATATGTCTAAACAAAGTGCCTGTGAAAAGGTTAAGTGCAAGTTTTCTTTCTTTATTCAAGTCCAAACTGTTAGAAAACAGCAAAAAAAAGTTTTGTTAAATAAATGTTAACATGTTGAGTAGGCTAAATGAATCATTTTATTCTTGGACTTATTAAAAGCGTACACTTTTCTATTTCTCTGTGTGTAAACAAACACATTTAACTGCTTATCAAACAGAAAAAAAACTAGATGGATAGATTTTAGTGGTAAAAATCTGCCACCGTCACAGCCCTAGTTTTCATTTAGTTTTGAATAATTGTGTTATGTGCTTTAGTCATTTTTAGTAGTGTTTGTTTTTTACAATTATATTTAACATTTATTCATTTAGTAGATGCTTTTATCCAAAGTGACTTACAATCGGGGACTTACAATATATGAAAAAAAGATTTCTAAGTATTTTATTTTTATTTCAGTTAGCAATACTAGAACTTCTACTTTCAGATGTTTAAGTTAGTTGCAACATTTCTAATTTTTTGTTTAGTTTAAGTTTTTGATGTAATATTTTATTTCGGTGAACACAGCTGTGGCTTTAGTTAACGGTACAAACACTGCTGTGAACAGTGTTTTGGTTGTTGTGGGCACACAGAGAGCTGAGCTTGGTCTCACTGTCACTTGAGAGTCTGTGTGTTAAAAAGGAACGAGGAAAAGAATTGCAGAAAATGAGCATCGAACTCTCACTTCCTCAAACGCTGCCGTCACTGGATGAGTCCCACTGTACATGCATGTGTAAGAGTGGTGAATCGGCTCAAATGAAACGGGTTGGTGTTTTCTCCTCAAACGTTCCCTTTTCCTCTTCATGACCTCCTCCGCATACCGTCGTGTGTGTAAAACGCTCATGAGCAGCCAATGGGAGGTCAAGGAAAGCAGAAGTGTGTTTGGAGAGGGCCTCTATAATCGACGAAGGTAAACACATGTTTCTCTCACTGGAAAACCATGGCAATATTGATTGAAGCTTGTGTGGTGTGTCTGTTAGTGGTTAAACTGTTTATCAATAATTAGTAGTGTTTGCCAAGTCAAACATCTATTTCTCTTGCACATACTTGGTGTTTTTATATATTTGAGGATGTGATTAAACCTCTTAGTGTTCTAGACATTGGCTAAATGATTTCTCAAATCATGCGTGTTGTTGAGAAAAACACTGGAGAAATTTGCACCTGTTGGACATAAAAAAATCCCACAAATGCACAATAAAGGAGAAATTTGACATTTTGAAAAATTGGACATAATTTAGCCAAATATTGACACTATTGCCTAAAGTGATAAGTTGACTTAACTTAAAAAAATTGAGGAAACCAGTTGCTTAAAAATTAAGTAAATAATAATAAGAAATTACTTAAGTGAAATGTCAAGTTCGCTTAACTTACTTTTTTTTTATCATAGGCAATGGGTTTCCTCAATTTTTTTAACTTAAGTCAACTTATCACTTTTTACAGTGATGTAGAGCTGCTTTACAGCTGAATTTTAATCTGAACTTTGAGCAGAATTGATCATAATGTGGATTATTTTCACTTGAGACCGTAAGAAATTACCTAACAGCCACCTAGCAACCATTTAGGTCACCTTAACAACCACATAAGTAATACACTTTTACTTTTGCATGGGTACCACTCCGAGCCGATCCTCCCTATACACAGAATACACAAGCTGTGTAGGGCCCCCGAAACACCAGGGCCCCCTTGCTCTCAAAGATGATTTAATTTTAGTTTAGTTTTGAATTTGGTCAGCGGCTATGAAAACATGAATGATTATTTATTGTAATGCGGTGCTGTCGCCCATATGTAAAAAACTGTCAAATCATGTAACGTGAATGTCATAAAGTCTGAAAGCATAGCGATCCGCGGAGTGAAACATGGACATATGTGACCCTGGAGCACAAAAGCAGTCTTAAGTCGCTGGGGTATATTTGTAGCAATAGTCAACAATACATTATATGGGTCAAAATTATAGATTTTTCCTTTATGCCAAAAATCATTTAGTATATTAAGTAAAGATCATATTCCATGAAGATATTTTGTAAATGTACTACTGTAAATATATCAAAACATCATTTTTGATTAGTAATATGCATTGCTAAGAATTCATTTGGACAACTTTATAGGCGATATTCTCAATAGTTAGATTTTTTTGCACAGATTTTTTATAATTAAATAAAAATGACAGATTTTCAAATAGTTGTATCTCGGCCAAATATCGTCCGATCATAACACACCATACATCAATGGAAAGTGGGTCGCATCTGTTCTTTTAGGGAATCGTGACACGCATGTGTCTTTACAGAGACTTGTGAGCGTTTCCTTCCCTTTTGAGGGGAAGCAGTCCTTTAGTGTGCTCCGTGTTGTGGTGTCTGTTGAAGACTGAGTGATTTAAAGCAGGACTAGACGTGTCTGTGGCAGATGGAGGATGATGGATGTCTCAGATGGGGTTGTAACGGGAGTGCAGGTGTTCATGAACTGGGGTTTGTGTGCTCATGCAAAGATGATCTGCACTCTGTGTATGTTTTCATTCATGCTGCTGTTTTCTGTGTGTTCTTCAAAATATCTTCCTTATGATAAATGATGAAAAATTATGAAAAATCACTTCCTGATGAAAAATACCAAAAGCTGTTTTGGGACTTAAAATCATCAAAATATAAACAATCTGTATTGTATAAGTGTTATAGAATTACTAACTAATTTAACTATATAAGTAAAAGTGACTTGAAATGTGACTTAAGATGGATGAAAAGTTAATAACTTATAAAAAAATAAAAAAATCTATTGTATAAAGTGCCATATAAATATAAGTCACTTGAAATATATACTTAAAGATGGTGAATGAAAAGCTAATAATTACTTAAATTATAAAATATAAATAATCATTATTGTATAAATAAAAGTGACTTGAAATGTGACTTAAAGAAAATCTATAGAATGAAATAATAAAATGATAAACAATCTGTATTGTATAAAGCAAGATATAAATAAATGAATTAAGCTAATGAAATCATAAAGATATAATACTTTTTTTTTAGATAAAAACAATCAAAACATTAATAAAAAATGTGCTAAAATACAAACAGTTTCTTAAAAACTAGGTTTTAAAAGACGATTCATTATTCAGTATTAATTACAGATTTAACTGCACTAACGGTAGAGGATGAAAACAAACTTATTAACTGAACTGAGCTGAATAATGACACTAAACTTTTACTGTGCTGCTGAATTTAATTTAATTGAATCAACGTTGAACTGAATTGAGTTTTATAGCTGAAATTTTAATTTACTTCATCATTAATTGTGCAACAATAACACTTTTCAGTAATTTGAAGCAAACTGTATTATACTGTATAAAGTGCTTTATAAACAAAAGTGAGTTGAAATGTGATTTAAAGAAGGTGGATGAAACGCTAATAATTAACTCCTAACAATATCAAATAAAAATTCAACAGTCAAAATAATACGCTAACTAAAACCTCAAAACCATAGAGCCAGTTTTAATAACAGCTTGCACCAGCGCAGACCGTCTTTTGGCGTTAAATAGTACCGTCAGGTTTTACCAAAGACGTGCAGTGATGAAGCGCTGAAAAGACGTAGACAGTTATTTTTGCGCCTAACCTTATTGAATATGTATTTTAACGAGTTTCCCTTTCAGATGCAAAAGTTATGGGAGGAGAGTATTCAAATGAATCACGCAACGCGATTTACTAACGTTTGCGCTCGTCAAATTATTGGCATTTGCACCGTTATTTAACACCCAAAAAAGGCATGTCCTAAACTATTTTGCACTTGTGTGTTGCTATAGAGGCACTGCAGAGAACAGAGAGCGCGCGGTAGAACGGAGAGGATTTCTTCCACTAGTATTCATTTATTTTGAATGCCAGAAGAACACATTATCTGAATATATCGTGTGCCAAGCCATGCTATTTTTAATTTACTTCAGGAAATAAGACGACTTGGAATATCAGCTCTATTAAAACTTCTAGCAAACCTTCCTCTTTTGCCTTGTTCAGTAAAAATAGCCCTTTATGGTATAAAAGATAATTATTTTTAGTAATATAATAATGAATTGTGCTGAATAATGAACTTTGCATCTAATGCATAACGTCTACAATGTTATTGAACTGAATTGAATCAACATTGACACTAACACTATTGTTTTCTCTAGAGCAGGAATTGAATTATTCATAATCAAATTTACAGCATAAACAATGTTCTAGTTTTTTTAAACAACAATCCGAAACATGCATATACGTGTCATAAATAGAAGTGACTTTAAATATGACTGGTCATGTGACTATATTAGCATCAGAGATCTTGTAAGCATGCAAGTGTGTTGTTAAATTAAATGATTGAAATATTAAATGTGCAGTTTTGTGTAAAAGGTGTCGGGTAGTAAGTGTTTGGGAATCCCTGCTCAGTAGCCTCCTCTTGTCCAAGTCTTCAGAGTATGTCTCTCGCTCAATCATCTCTTCCCTCTCTCCAGAAAACTTCTTCAGCAGTGACTTCATCTGCTCTTCATTAGCTCCGTGTAAATTATGGTGAAAGATTGCAATGCTGGGAGATAAAAAGAGATTCTTTGGCATAATCTTTCTTGTCTTACATATCTAAGACCTATTTTGAGGGGAAACTATTTGCACCCCGTTTGACGGTGTATAAATCAGTGTTATTCCTCTGATGTGAGTGTGTTTGTGTTTGAAAGATCGGCGCGAGAGACTTTGACCTGCAGCTGTTCTCTCTCTGCATTCGCTGTCGTGAGGCATTGTGGGAAATGTGTTTAAAGAGCCAATCACAGCTGCAGACAAAGAGACCGTTTGAGAGGTTTTCAGTAGGTTCATCATTTTGTGATGGGTTGTCTTCTATGCATTTGAACTCATTTTGGCTCTTTTACTCGCCCAGAGGAAAGTTCATTACTCAGATGTTGCTTTCATAGTTTGATCTCAATAGAGTATCAAATTAGTCACAATCTTGTTCAATTTACTATAAAACAACTCTTTAGGCTTACTGCAAACACTATTTATTTAATGAATGTGTTTATTTAGTTTTAATATATTTAATATTTGTATTTAATATGAATTTTAAAGTGAAGTATTTGTCATTTTCATTTAATTTAACTTGAAATACTGAAATAAAAACTATGTAGACATAAAAAACTAATAATAATTACAAAAAACTTTTTTTTTTTTTACTTTAACTAAAATTAAAATTTAAATGGAAGATATAAAATAAATAAACATCTAAAAATGTATTAAAAGTATTAATACACTATAGTGGTATCTCAATTATGCTAAATGATACTGGTTCAAATTGCTTATATATATATATATATATATATATATATATATATATATATATATATATATATATATATATATATATATATATATATATATATATATATATATATATTATAGATTAAATATAATCTCTCTGTCTCTCCATATTTGTGTGTATGTCTGTATGTATGCATGTGTGTATATATGTGTATATATGTATGTGTATATATATATATATATATATATATATATATATATATAATATATATATATATATATATATATATATATATATATATATATATATATATTAGCGCTGTCAAAATGTCTGAAAAACTAAATTCGAATTTTATACTATTTATACTATAATACTTTTATATTATTAAAATTTGAATTATTTTCAGATTTAAAAGGCATAATTTCAGTTTGGGGGAAAAAAACCTTTTGGCTTCTCTCCTGAGGCCACAAGAGGACGCATCGAGCAAAATATTACTAATCTACGGTTCTTCAAAGCATAAAATAACACAACTACCTTTGAATAATGTGTTGAATAATTGCATCATGCATATTCACAGTTTAATACAAAGCACGGAAAACCAATCACAAAGAGTAACGTTACTTTTCATTTAAAAACATGAGGTACAGTGTAATGGGGAGAGACCCGTCCCGCCATAAAGTTTTAGACATGTTTTTTAAAAGTTGAATCATTTTAAATGGCTTTCTAAATATCCAACTCTCTTTTGCGAGAAGCGAGTGCAACGCTGATAGATGTCCCTCGAGAAAATGTGCAAAATATGCGTTCTGTGTGAACGGCTTGGTTCCAGTTTTGACATAAACAACTCCGCATTGATGCTCTCTTCTTCCACAGTATTTTGACTGAACAATGTATACAGTGTTTTAAACTGGACAGGCTAAAAGAAGCATTACAATGCATCGACACCTACCTTCATCTTCATCTTCATCGCAGCTCGTGCGCCACTGACAGACACGTTGCTTTCCAATGTGGATTTTTATTTTAAATTCGACTAATATTCAAAATGCATTTTTTTTGACAGCCCTAAAATATATATATATATAATGTAAACAAATCTGAGCATCGTTTGCGAAAATTTCAGTCAGCACATAAAAAATGCATTTAAGTAAATTAATTTCAAATATTAAAAAATCTAAAAGTTTACAAAAAATGTAAGCATACAAATGTGCAAAATTTAAATGTAAAATGGTTTTAAATGTAAGATGTTCAGAAAATGTACATTTTTAAATGTAAAAGAACATTTACAAAAGTAAATTTAATGATGACCATGTTATTAAAATGTCCATATTTGTATATTTAAATGATATCTTTACACCGTTATTAAACTCTTATAGTTGTTTTCACAGTGTCCATCAGTTTTCATTTCTCAACAGCTGTATTGTGTTTGACACACTGATCACGGGGAGATTTCATCACTCAAACGCATGGCGGCAGCTGTCATGGCTCATTATTTGTTTACAGATATGCCATTGTGAGAGTTTACATGTTGGCTGTCCAGTTATAAAGCACCTTTCACGGGTTATTATCACGATTTAAGACGTGTAATCGGTAATCTGTTCTCAACAGGTGGTGAGAGTCTGACGCCGGCAGCGGGAAGCCATCGCAGGAGGAGCTTCAGACGGCCGGGATACATGCGCTCGGAGCCGCTTAACCAGTCATGTGACTCTGAACGAGAACATTCACAAACCGATTCTGGGTCATCTATTAATGAGAGCACTCAAAAGAGCGCTTCTAAATCACCCAGCAGCCCCAGTGAGCGATGGCTGAAGGAGGTTTTCAATAGAGACGACGGCCAGGATTCTCCTGAAACTCACCGTTTGCGCGACGATGAGGAAAACTCCTCAATGCCATCGTGCAGCGTTTTCAATTCCAGCTTCAGTTTCATTCAGCAGTCGCTAGAAACTAGCGATCTATTAGATGTGAGCACAAAGAAATCTGTGAGTACACAATCTGAATGGGACAGACTGAAGTCTGAAACATTGAGCTCTGGTGCTTTAGAACCTCACACTGCACACAGCCAATCAGAGATCAGCACTGTTCCGATTAGCCAATCAGAACATGAGGTTTTCTCACTAAGCAATTCACCTTGCTCCATTGGTCAACAAAAAAGTCTTTTATTGGACCGAGAGCTGTGGCTAGCAGACCTGGATGTACAGGTTTCGTCCTCCATGACGTCAGAACGCATCCAGGACTCTGACTCGGGCTCTCTGGACACTGAAGTCACGTCTTCGTTCTCGATTGACTCGTCAGACTCGGCCTCCTCGGTCACGTCGGGCTACGACAGCACGACCCCGTCCTCAGATCAGAGTCGAGACGGTGTGATAAAGAAGTACGAGGATGTTCTGCAAGACTGTCTGCAGAACAATCGCATGAACACCAAGGTCAGTACGACACGATGATGTTTAGGATAGCTAGGAAATACATCTTACTGGATGTTTTATAGTGTTTGCTTAGTTTTATTGCTCATACGACTGCAAAAAATGATTTTATACTGGTTTATACAGTTTTTTTCCCCCTGTACAAATATCTAAACATTCTTATAAAATGTTTTAATTTAACTTGAAGCAAAACGACTTTGGATATTAGGTCTTGTTTTCTGAAAAAATTATCAAAATTAAGTGAGTTTATGCTTAAAGCATGAACATATATCTGCCACTGGCGTAAGAAAAAAAACTTAAGCAATATAATTTATTTTTAATTATTTGATGCCTAAAGGTCTGCTTTGACTAACATGAAATTATAGTCAGAAACATCTGAGTATTTAAATGCAATAGTTTTAGCAAACATTTAGACAAAATCTAAACAAAATTATTTTTTGTTTTGTATCTTATTTTTTTACATCAGGCTTTTATGGCTCATATATTCTGATAATAGTGAGAATACGCGAAGAAAAAAACAGCTTATTTTTATTCTGAGGCCCAAACTGAGCAAAAATATGAAATTTGGTGCAGATGCTGCTATATTCATTTTGCTCACAATTAGTGCTTTCAAACGATTAATCGAGATTAATCGCATCCAAAATACTAGTTTATTTTACATAATATATGTATGTGTACTTTGTATATAAATGTGACCCTCTCTGTGAAATCCAGGCTGAAGTCTCAAAACCTAAGTATGAGAAAACAAGCATCAAAGTTTGATTCCTACCATTAATTTCACTATGATTTCAATCTTTGACTTTACCTTACTCAGTCAATATTAAAGATATAAAGGTTAAATTTACACAGTATGTTCTTTTCCATATGAAGAATGATTTTTGTA
>CM049882.1:28762765-28827765 GCA_027474115.1 Schizopygopsis malacanthus | reverse complement strand
CTGGTGTAAAAAACAACACTTTTCTAGTCATGTTTTTATGTTTTATTTTATTATTATTTTATAGTTAACATCTATTTAATTTCTAGTAATTATAGAAATATAATAACCCTGGTGTAAAAAACAACACTTTTCTAGTCATGTTTTTATGTTTTATTTTATTATTATTTTATAGTTAACATCTATTTTATTTCTAGTAATTATAGAAATATAATAACCCTGGTGTAAAAAACAACACTTTTCTAGTCATGTTTTTATTTTTATTTTATTATTATTCTATAGTTAACATTATTTTATTTCTAGTAATTATAGAAATATAATAACTGGTGTAAAAAACAACACTTTTCTAGTCATGTTTTTATGTTTTATTTTATTATTATTCTACAGTTAACATCTATTTTATTTCTAGTAATTATAGAAATATAATAACCCTGGTGTAAAAAACAACACTTTTCTAGTCATGTTTTTATGTTTTATTTTATTATTATTCTATAGTTAACATCTATTTTATTTCTAGTAATTATAGAAATATAATAACCCTGGTGTAAAACAACACTTTTCTAGTCATGTTTTTATGTTTTATTTTATTGTTATTCATAGTTAACAACAGTCATTATAGAAATATAATAACCCTGGTGTCAAAAACAACAACACTTTTCTAATCATGTTTTTATGTTTTATTTTATTATTATTCATGTTTTTTTTATTTCTAGTTTTATTTAACCCTATTTTCTAGTTGTTTTTATTTTTATTTTATTATTATTATATAGTTAACTATAGTTAACATCTAGTTTTTTTATTTTTATTTTATTATTATTCTAGTTAATTATATTTCTAGAAATATATAATAACCCTGGTGTAAAAAAACAACACTTTTCTAGTCATGTTTTTATGTTTTAATTATTATTCTATAGTTAACATCTATTTTATTTCTAGTCATTATAGAAATATAATAACCCTGGTGTAAAAAAACAACAACACTTTTCTAGTCATGTTTTTATGTTTTATTTTATTATTATTCTATAGTTAACATCTATTTTATTTCTAGTAATTATAGAAATATAATAACCCTGGTGTAAAAAACAACACTTTTCTAGTCATGTTTTTATGTTTTATTTTATTATTATTTTATAGTTAACATCTATTTTATTTCTAGTAATTATAGAAATATAATAACCCTGGTGTAAAAAACAACACTTTTCTAGTCATGTTTTTATGTTTTATTTTATTATTATTTTATAGTTAACATCTATTTTATTTCTAGTAATTATAGAAATATAATAACCCTGGTGTAAAAAACAACACTTTTCTAGTCATGTTTTTATGTTTTATTTTATTATTATTCTATAGTTAACATCTATTTTATTTCTAGTAATTATAGAAATATAATAACCCTGGTGTAAAAAAACAACACTTTTCTAGTCATGTTTTTATGTTTTATTTTATTATTATTCTACAGTTAACATCTATTTTATTTCTAGTAATTATAGAAATATAATAACCCTGGTTAAAAAAACAACACTTTTCTAGTCATGTTTTTATGTTTTATTTTATTATTATTCTATAGTTAACATCTATTTTATTTCTAGTAATTATAGAAATATAATAACTGGTGTAAAAAAACAACACTTTTCTAGTCACATAGTTAACATCTATTTTATTTCTAGTATTATAGAAATATAATAACCCTGGTGTCAAAAACAACAACACTTTTCTAATCATGTTTTTATGTTTTATTTTATTATTATTCTATAGTTAACATCTATTTTATTTCTAGTAATTATAGAAATATAATAACCCTGGTGTAAAAAACAACACTTTTCTAGTCATGTTTTTATGTTTTATTTTATTATTATTATATAGTTAACATCTATTTTATTTCTAATAATTATAGAAATATAATAACAAAAAAACAACACTTTTCTAGTCATGTTTTTATGTTTTATTTTATTATTATTCTATAGTTAACATCTATTTTATTTCTAGTAATTATAGAAATATAATAACCCTGGTGTAAAAAAACAACACTTTTCTAGTCATGTTTTTATGTTTTATGTTATTATTATTTTATAGTTAACATCTATTTTATTTCTAGTAATTATAGAAATATAATAACCCGGGTGTAAAAAAACAACACTTTTCTAGTCATGTTTTTATGTTTTATTTTATTATTATTCTATAGTTAACATCTATTTTATTTCTAGTAATTATAGAAATATAATAACCCGGGTGTAAAAAAACAACAACTTTTCTAGTCATGTTTTTATGTTTTAATTATTATTCTATAGTTAACATCTATTTTATTTCTAGTAATTATAGAAATATAATAACTGGTGTAAAAAAACAACACTTTTCTAGTCATGTTTTTATGTTTTATTTTATTATTATTCTATAGTTAAGCTCTATTTTATTTCTAGTAATTATAGAAATATAATAACCCTGGTGTAAAACAACAACACTTTTCTAGTCATGTTTTTATGTTTTATGTTATTATTATTTTATAGTTAACATCTATTTTAAGTAATTATAGAAATATAATAACCCTGGTGGTCATGTTTTTATGTTTTATTTTATTATTATTCTATAGTTAACATCTATTTTATTTCTAGTAATTATAGAAATATAATAACCCTGGTGTAAAACAACAACACTTTTCTAGTCATGTTTTTATGTTTTATTTTATTATTATTCTATAGTTAACATCTATTTTATTTCTAGTAATTATAGAAATATAATAACCCTGGTGTAAAAAAACAACAACACTTTTCTAGTCATGTTTTTATGTTTTATTTTATTATTATTCTATAGTTAACATCTATTTTATTTCTAGTAATTATAGAAATATAATAACCCTGGTGTAAAACAACAACACTTTTCTAGTCATGTTTTTATGTTTTATTTTATTATTATTCTATAGTTAACATCTATTTTATTTCTAGTAATTATAGAAATATAATAACCCTGGTGTAAAAAAACAACAACACATTTTCTAGTCATGTTTTGCAGTGGCTGATTATTAATATATTTTAATTTTTGTCAAACAGGCAAAATGGTGAATCGAGTGACGATCAGGGATCAGGCAGAACTCAGAGCCGGGTTCGAACACGAGAGCAACTGTTAGAGGAAAAACAGAGCGTTCAGGTGAACAGAAATATATGATCATCACTGAAATATGAGCATAATGACGAACATGAAATCGAATTCCTTCTGAACTCGTTGTCGAATCTGTGTTGTGCTTCTTCAGAAGGAGATGTGTGGTCTTCAGCGGAGGCTGCAGGAGCTGCAGGAGCAGAGCAGATGTGTGGAGGAGCAGCTGGAGCTGGAGGAGCTGGAGGAGCCCGTCCTGAGGGCCTGTGATCCGGCTCAGCTGCGGCTGATGGGTCGAGCGCTGGAGGACATCATCAGCTCTGAACACCGGGCTCGGATCAGCGTGTCTCCTCCCGCAGAGATCGTCAGGTGAGGGAAACAGAGCATTCAAACCTGCACGTCAATAATGGTCAAGATGCATGGAAAAGTATGATGCTGAAAAAAGTGCAAATGAAAATAAGTTTTGAGAGGTAAAATCATACAGGTTTAGAAAAAGTCAATGTAAATGATTCCTTTAACCTGCTAAAAACATTATAACTCTCAAGACACAAATCGCGCTATTCGTGCGAAGTTGGACACTTGAAATTTTGAGTTTACAGAGTTTACTCGATTCAGCGCGAGTAAGAAATTCGCTTCACAACAGACGTGAATACGCGTCATGGGAGGGCTTCTGCAGCAGCTCCAGTCTCGTTGGAAAATGTTGTTTGTATTCCTGTTTTGTAAAAGTATGAAGATGTATATATATAAAGCTCCGGGTACCCACATACAACCACAATTACTTTGTCCTCCATTGTTGTTTGGGATTTTCTGCCTCCGCTCGTAATCACGTCACTGCTAGAGCAAGCTCCTGATTGGTTAACGCGGCGCGAATATCCGCCAAAGTTCAGATTTTTCAACTCGCGCGAATCGCGCCGCAGGATTGTCTATCGCGTCTTTGCATTGACTTAACATGTAAATCATTCGCGTCATTCGCGTCTGGTGTGAACGCTCCTTCAGATCATTGATTCTGTAAAACAGCAGTAACAGTGCTATGTAAAAAAAATTATAATAATAATCAATTATTTGAATTATTGCTGTTGTTATTTTTATTGATAATGTTATTTTATTGTTAATGTATATTATTGATGAAAACAACAGGAGCAATTATATCAATGATTTATCATAATAAGGGTTTACAATTGAATACTTTTTTATTATTGATGATGATGACTGATATATTAACAATATTAAAAATATATATTTTTATTATTATTTACATTTACGCATTTAGCAGACGCTTTTATCCAAATTATTCAGGTTATACATGTATTATCAGTATGTGTTCCTGGGAATCGAACCCACAACCTTTTGTGCTGCTAACGCAATGCTCTACCACTGAGCCACAGGAACATTGTTTTAATTATACAGGTACATTATTATTGATAATATAATAATAATAATTATTATTATTTATTTATAATAGTTTTTTATAATATATATTATTGATAAAAAACAACACCACCAATAATAATTGTTATTATTATTGATTATAATATTTATATTTGTATTTTCTATTTACAGTAATAAATCGATGTATTTCATGTTATTTATTTAAATATATTATCATATGTAATATGCGTATATTAATTACATTTACATATGCATTTATTTTTATTATGCATTCAGGTTATACATTTTCATTAGTACATGTGTTCCCTGGGAATCGAACCCACAACCTTTTGTGCTGCTGATGCTCTACCATTACAAATATAATTATAATTATATTTACACATTATAATTACATATAATATTTAGTATATCAGCTATTTTCAAATGACGTACTCATCCAGATTTAAGATTCAAAGAGGTCTTATGGATAAGATGCCATCAGGGTTAATAAAGGCACAATATGTACGTTTTGGCCACTCGAGGTCACATTTTCAAAACAATAACAAAGGTGAAGCTTCATGAGGCTATGAAGGTGGATGAGGTAATTAATGTATTTATTTTTAATTACCTGTACCTTCCACAGTTATTCAAACAGCGAATAAAAACCGAATGCAAGTAAAGAATTGACGTGAGCGCTGAATTCAGTCAGCGAGTGCATGCATTGAACAAACTCATCTGAATGCATCTGATTGGCTATTACATTCATAAGCTCAACAGACTCGTGTGTGATTGGTTATAATGTGCAGCACTGTAAAAACACGTGATTGAGCAGATTTAATGCTGCGGTCAACACGTTTCATTTAATTTTCCCTTTATTCGTGACTGCCATAAAGTATTTAATTTGACTGTACAGCAGCATTTGTGTTTCTACAAGTGGAAACTGAGGATATTTTGTTATGGAAATCTTACGTATTGTGCCTTTTAATAATGAATTATTTGTGGAAGTTTGAGTATATCATCTGATTGTGATAGCATCAGTAATATTAACATCTCTCTTGTTTTTGAGCTCTTTGCTGTAATGTTGAATAGAAACCGACAGGTGATGGTTTATAGATGTGCCAGTCAGCGTTCGCTAGCGTTGACATTTGAGCCTGACGTGGCTCAGTTAAATCTTCTCTTCAGTGGATTGAGTTTCAGGGAGACGCTCTGGTGAAAAACAAAGGTCATCTCAGTCTGTCTCTGAGCAGAGAAATATTGAACTCGAGATTGCATGACTCTGTTTGGTCTCTCACAGATTGATTTTGATGCATATGTAGATTTATTGGAGGTACGGTGCAGATTGAGGTCATAACATTGAGCTGAGCTAAACAAACCCCGCTGAGGGATTGATTTATTTTCTCCTGCACCGAGAGCTGGTTTAAAGTCAGTTTTGAGGAGAAGCAGCTGAGTCCACGTGGATTCTCCATGCAATCCTCTCTCTTTTATTGTGTTTTTACCTGGTCCTTCTGGAAATGAGACACACGGTTATGCATTTTTATTGCTTTCAGGCTCCACAGAGTTAATGTTTTCAGACGCTGCTGCGGATGAATATAGTTTTTCTGTCCAAAAACTGCTCTTGATGAGGAATAGCTGATATTTCAGAGTTGTGTTACTGACATCTAATCCACTTATTAAACCAGTATATTACCAGCAGAAGACGCTTTATTTACTTATTTTTAAATAATTGCTATACCTTTACAGTTTCTGTTCAAATTTTGAATTAGATTTTATTTTTATATTTTCTGTTTTCACTTAAATTTTAAAGTTTTAGTAATTTTGTTGTATGCTTTTGTAGTTTTTATTAATTATTAAAATAAATTTTTATGTGTCTATGAAATATTAAAATTGGTATTAATTAGTTTTAGTACTTCAACTTTACCTAATTGAAAATGAGAAACTAGTTTAAATAAAATATTACAAGTTTAAATAGTTTAACATTTTATTTTAATTAACGTTTGATTTCAAGTAATGAAAACTATTTTATTTCAGATATTGAAAATGTTTTTTATTGTTTTAATTTTAGTTGCAGTTAATAATAACAACCCTAAGTCACAGTATATTATGTTTCGATATTGTTTGCTTTGTTTGCAAACTCAAGCATCGTTATTACTATTCCTTGTATTTGCCATAATTTTTTATGACTTTACTGTTCAAATCTCATTTTCAGCGTCACTGATATTCATAATTTCCTTTTATTTCCAGACTTCAAGAGCAAGAGCGAGCACTGAGATTATCCATCAAAGAGACAACGGCTAAAGTAAGTCCACTTTTTAATCACATATTAATCATGTGTTCGTGTCCTAGGCATTTTATTTGACTTTACTTTATTAACAAAATATTTGTGGCACAAATGTATGTTATTTCTTATGTTATTTTAATATAAGATACAAGAGAATCTCAATCTCAGGTAAGATATTTTTGCTGTTTAAAGGATGTTTAGATGTTTTTTTACTGTAAAACTAGGTAAAAGCTGCTGATCTGTATAAAGTGTACGATGGAATAACTTACTATCATGATACTTACACTATTATACACGGTTTAAGATTCTGTATCACACAGTGCAATGCACTTTCCAGTCTTTCTTTTCTATTTCCAGTTTGATGAATGAACTTTAAATGATCTCAGACATTATTTTAACTACTAATTTGTTTATACTGGCCAAAATATTTTTTATTTCATATAATTCAAATAAAAATGTGAAATATCCATTCTGATAACTGGACACGCAACACAATAAGGTCATATGACAACATTGTAGCATGCTAAGATTTACAAACATGATTGTGCATAAATAAGATCCTTGAAGCTGCAAAGACTAACGTCTCAAAACCAAAGAGATATTCTTTATCAAAGTTAAGACTCGACCACTCGACACCAGTGTGTGGTCTGCTGGGGCTTCTGGCCCATCACTAATGGCTTCCAGAATCTTCAGTGCCACAAATATATTTTATTTCATTTTTAATATTTTCTTTAAAATGTTTGTGACACAAATGTATGTCATATTTAAGATTTGTATTTTATTTTAGTTAATTTTTGATTAACTAAAAGTTTTTTTTATTTATTATTCTCTTAACAAAAAAGTCTGTGTGGCATAAATATGTTGTATTTAAGTTTATTTTATTATTTTATTTTATGCAAGATATTATCTTATGTGGCACAAATGTATGTTGTATTTAAAAAATATTATTTTATTTTATGTAAGATTATCTTAACAAAACAATTCTGTGTGGCACAAAGGTATATTGTATTTAAGAATTGTATTTTTTATTTTAAAGGTTCTCTTAACAAAAAGTTTGTATGGCAACAATGTATATTGTATTAACGTGTTTTATTTTATTTTATGTAAAATATTCTCTTTAAAATGTTGTGTTTTAAGATTTGTATTTTTTGTGATATAAATATATATTTTATTTTATTTTCTATATTTTCATGCTATTTTAGAGTGTAAAACTTCTACATAACCTCTACATACCCTTCGTCCTTTTAACATCTTAGCAGCATAATGTTTGGGAGTTTTCTACAGTTTTCTACTCATCATGTGAATATTAATATCTGAATATTAACAGCTGTTGTGCATTAGCATTTATCATGTATGGCTCAATCCGAAGAGGATAGAAATATGAGGACCGAATGACGGAGGAAATGAAAAATCTTTTGAACTCAATGTATTGCTCGTTTAAACTTGAACCTCAGTAAGTAGAGTGCCTGCTCTTTTCCTCCGGTTTGTAACCTCTGTTTGTCGTGGTTCAGGTGGTGATGAGTCAGAGGCTGGGCTCTAGTCTGCGCCGGAAGGTCAGCGAGAGTGAAACACAGCTGCTGGCTCTTCATGAGGCGAAGCTCACGGCCATCTCAGGTACCGCCGCACCTCTGCTCGTCTGAACCCGTCGCCTCCTGCGGCTGTTTCAAGTGTCACTGTCACAGAACGACAGGCTCAAAGTACAGCCCGTCCTCCACTGGCATACAAACACTACTGTTCAAAAGTTTGGGGGCAGTAAGGATTCTTAATGATTTTGATAAGAAGTCTATTCTGCTCACCAAGGCTGCATTTAATTGATCAAAAATACAGTAAAATTGTGAAATTATACTACAACTCAAAACAAGCGTTTTCTATGTGGATATATGTTAAAATGTAATTTATTTCTGTGATGCGCAGTTGTATTTTCAGCAGCATTACTCCAGTCTTCAGTGTCACATGATCTTCAGAAATCATAATAATATGCTGATTTGCTGCTCAAGAATCATTTCTGATTATTATCAATGTTGAAAATTATGGAAGCTTATTTTTGTCAAAAAATAAAGTTTTTATCTCACTAGTTAGACTTTTGATATATAAACTGAATTTAATTTAATTCGATTTTAAAGGTTCTCTTAGAAAAAGTTTATGTGGGACAAATTAAGAGTTGTGAGATTTTTTTTTATTTTAATATTTCATTTAAAGTTCTCTTAGAAAGTTGTGGTAATTGGTTTTATTTTATTCTGTGGCGAGTTTATATGTTACAGTTTATGTGTCACAGTTCTTACACAAAAAGTCTGAATTGTGAGATATTTCAATGATCAGTTTAATGCATCCTTGCTGAATGACAATATAATTACCCCCCCCCCCCCCCCCGAAAAAAAATCCTACTGACCCCAAAGTTTCTTATCTAGTTAATTCTTAACTAGTCATGTCTACTAAGTCAAGCATCGCTATTACTATTACAAATATTTGAACAATCCCCGAACACCAAGTATTAAACTTTTGCATACAACTCCAAACCACCCTAGCTACAACCTAGTGACTGCATAGCAACACCCTGGCAACCACCTAACATTGTAGCATTTTCTTGAGGAAAAACATTAGTGTTTCTTTTAATTTTAAACATTGTAATTAGTGTGTCACAAATCATAGTGTGCTGATTTGGACAACTTTAAAGGAGATTTTCTCAATATTTGTATTTTGGCCAAATATTGTCCTATCATAACAAACCATACATCAATGGAAATATTATTTATTCAGCTTTCAGATAATGTATAAATCTCAATTTAGGAAAATGTACCCTTATGACTGGTTTTGTGGTCCAGGGTCATATTTTATATCTAAACATTATTTCTGCATTTGTAACTGCAGGCTAAATGCATTCATGTCAGTGTAAATACATCTATGCCACTTCAGATGAAGCTTCTGCGTTTCCTCTGCATTGCAAATATTAATTTAGTTGATACTGATTTAATTTGCCTGGTAACAGCCCAAATGTCTTATTATTCTAATTAACCGATTCCTTTAATTAAAAACACCTAGTTTGAGATTTATAGGCCTATCCCAGGTGTGTCAAACTCAGTTCCTGGAGGGTCACAGCCCTAAAGAGTTTAGCTCCAACCCTGCTCCAACACACACACCATGTAGTTTTCAAATAAGCCTAAATGATTAGTTTAGCTGTATCAGATGTGTTTAATTAGGGTAATATCTACACTGTGTAGGGCTGTGGCCCTCCAGGTACTGAGTTTGACATCTTTGGTCTATCCCATTTTTTCCTCCCTCCCATTGTTAAAATGTAACTAAGTAATTTTTACTCTAAATGTAACTAAATTTTAAATGAGCTACTTTTTACTTTTACTTGAGTATATTTGTATACTCTTTCCACCTCTGCGCGGCAGGAAATGACTTCAGCAGTGCGAAGGAGCTGAAGGCAGAGATCAGGAGCGCGTATGGCGAGAGAGATCGTCTGGAGGGGCTGGAGAGGAAGCTGAAGACTCTGAGCACAGGAAGTGGACGGGATCTGAGCCGTATGAAGGAGCAACACGACCAGATCAAGCAGGAGCTGCAGGAGAGAGAAGCCCAGTACGGTGAGTAACACAACACCAGCTGATTTCTGCTGCCACATGAGGGAGCCCTTTCTTCATCCAGATCCAGATACGTCTCGGGTGTTTTCTAGGGTTCAGTATTGATTTATATAGACCGGATATCTCACATTTGCTGTCAGTGTCTCTCTGAATTGGGTGTTTTCAGTCAAATTACAGTATAAACTGTCCCTTGAGAGTGAATCAGTGTTGTGTAATATGACAACAGCTCTATTATTGATTATGTTGAATTAAACACCGCTGGGTGAATCTCACAAAGGAGTTGTCATGTTTTACTGCAAAATTAAAAGAAAAGAAAAAAATGCACATAAAAAATATTTGTTATATGCATAATATTTACTAGAATATAAGAAGAAAACAATTTGTGCTTTTTTTTTCATTTTGACATTTTCATGACAATTACAACATTTACATTTATGCATTTAGCAGACGCTTTTATCCAAAGTGACTTACAGTGCATTCAGGTTATACATTTATTATCAGTATGTGTGTTCCCTGGGAATCGAACCCACAACCTTTAGAGATTCAACCCATGACCTCCTATCCAGACACATATTTATTTAAAATCAGCATGAATTCAATTGTGTACAAATATTATTATAATGTACGAGTACTTCAGAATTAATTATTTATTTAGCTTTTTGTATTCAATAATGTCAATTATTCTGCAGGAGGTTTCATTTTTATTTTGTTATTTGTTTATTTTTGGTCATTTTTCACATTAAGAAAAATAATCTAATCCAGATACATGATTGTTTGTTTGTTTGTTTATTCATTTATTTTTAAGTCAGCAAATTAAATTCAGTGTATAAATACTGCCATAATGTCTGAATACTGCAGAATTTATTGATTTACTATTTATTTTAAAAAATTCTCACAATTCTGAATTTACACATTGCAATTTAGTTCATTTTTTCCCCAAAATCTCAGACACCTGACAGCATACGCAAAATTCTGAGAAAAAAGTCAGAATTGCGAGATAAACTTACATTTCTGAGAAGAAAAAAGTATACTTTTAAATAAAAATGTGTATGTTTTTATAAAAAAGTCTATGTTTATATTTGTATTCAGTGGCAGAAATAAGTCTCCTTCTGTTAGAAACATTGATTAACATACACGGGTCATCTCTGGACGTGGTACAGTGATGGTAAAACCATGGCTCTTCAAAGAATACCATGCTATTGTCCAAAAATAACTTTGCACCATCATAGCAAGTTGAGAAAATGTGTGCAAATGTTCAAATCATAATCAATCGCCAAATAAACAATGGTACAAGGTCAAAAACAAATCTTCACTGTAAGTCATTTCTCAGGAATTCTTCTTCTGCTCCTTTTAGTAATTGTTTTCTGAGGGTGAGATCATGACAACAGCTCTTTGTTTCTGCACAAGCTGGGGCAAAGACTCATGTTTAAGAATACCATTTAATATGCACAAATATCTTCCTAATTACACAAGCACCAACCCAACAGCAAACTGTAACCCCGGCATGACAAGTGACGCACACAAACCCTTTTCCTTAAGCACAAAACAGTGATTTGATGGCAGTTATGTGGCAAATACGTGTGTCAGCGTGTTATTACGCGAGTGGGAAGACAGTCTAATAAGAGCCTAGCGGGAACAGCCCCGTTCATGTCAAAGATCTTTTGTGTTCTGTATCATATTCACCCGCTTTGCATATTTAGCATCAACGCTCAGGCTATCATTAGCTCACAATCTCTCTCATCCCCGCACAAAGACGCTGACCAGCCGAGCTCTTTGTTGAGCTGTGTGTGTGTGTGTGTGTGTCTATATCTGTGTGTCTGTGTGTGTGTGTGTGTGTGTCTATATCTGTGTGTGTGTGTGTGTGTGTGTCTGTGTGTGTGTGTGTGTGTCTCTATATCTGTGTGTGTGTGTGTGTGTGTGCGCGTCTGTGTCTGTGTGTGTGTGTCTCTATATCTGTGTGTGTGTGTGTGTCTGTGTGTGTGTGTGTCTCTATATCTCTGTGTGTGTGTGTGTGTGTGTGTGTCTATATCTGTGTGTCTGTGTGTGTGTGTGTGTCTATATCTGTGTGTGTGTGTGTGTGTGTCTGTGTGTGTGTGTGTGTGTGTGTGTGTCTGTGTGTGTGTGTGTGTGTGTGTCTGTGTGTGTGTGTGTGTGTTTGTGTCTCTATATCTGTGTGTGTGTGTGTGCGTCTGTGTCTGTGTGTGTGTGTCTCTATATCTGTGTGTGTGCGTCTGTGTGTGTGTGTCTATATCTGTGTCTGTGTGTGTGTCTGTGTGTGTGTGTCTATATCTATATCTGTGTCTGTGTGTGTGTGTGTGTCTATATCTGTGTGTGTGTGTGTGTGTGTGTGTGTCTATATCTGTGTGTTTGTGTCTGTGTCTGTGCCTGTGCGCGTGCGTGTGTGCGTGCGTGTGTGTCAAACTAAGCAGACGTGTGTAATCCTCTAACGGCTGGCCGGATTCCCGTTGGCTGTCAGCCGCCGTCTCCTCCTGTTGTTGGACGTGTAGGGAACCGAATAAATGACAGGCCACCCCCTGCAATCTCCATCCTGTGTGTCCTCACGGGACGCCAGTGCCAAGTCGAAAAGGAATTAATGTGCATCTGGTTATTATCGCCAACTAGTCATATGATACAGGACCAGTGAATTCATCTTAATGTGCATGTAGTTATTATCTCCAACCAGTCAGATGATGCCAGACCAGTGACTTTACACCGCTGGCGTGAGCCAGACGTTTTGACATCCTTTTAGTCTGTAAGCATTAAATACCGGCTGAATATCACAAAACATGTTAAAAGCATGTCTAGATCATATTACACCTCAGAGACAGAAAAAAATATAATTTGCATGAAGTAAATGAAGCCTATTGTATGATAATTGACATTAGTGAATAGAAAATTAAATAAATTAATCGAATCTGAAATATTTGTACAATTAATTTAATTCATGCTTATTTAAAAAAATGTGTGACTTAGGTTGGTTTACATTCATGTAAAAAAATATATATATATATATATATTGCATGAAGTAAATGAAGCCTATTGTATGATAATTGATATTAGTGAATAGAAAATGTAATAAATAGATTCTGAAGTATATATTTTGACAGTACTTTTTACAATGAATTTAAATCATGCTTATTTTAAATAATGTTGTGTCTGCGTAGGATGGTTTTCATTCATGCAAAAAAAGGTGAAATTATATTTTGCATGAAGAAAATGAAGCCTACTGTAAGATAATTAATACAAACAAATAAATACATATGTATTTATAAGTATTCATCCATTATGGTAGTACTTGCACACCGAATTTAATTTATACTGATTTAAAAAAAATGATTATTGTGTACATGTAGGATGATTTTCATTAATGTTACAAATGAAGCCTCTTGCAGGATAATTCATATTATTGAATATAATAGAATAAAATTGAATTTCTGAGAAAGTCATAATTGCGAGAAACTCAGATTTAGGAGAAAAAAGTCAGAATTGTGAGATGCAAACTCAATATTCATAGACAGAAATATCAGAATTGCGAGTTAAAAAGTCTGAATGTTTTTCTGTTGTGGAGAATAGCTTCCATACTAACACAAGCTTGACTAGTTAAGTACTTCACACCAGTGGCTGGTTGCATTAACTGCTTAGACTAGTATTGCAAGTTAGTTATCTAAATTCTTTTCTATTTATTTTCAAGTGGGGTACATGAAAACATCATAGATTGATCTCATTTGAATCTGAATATTGAGACTGATGAAGGCTTGCTGCGATAGACCGTGTTGACGGTGTTACCGGTGTGAAGCCGTCACTTGCCCACCGCGGCACCGTCATTTACATTTTTATAGTAACACAAATAATTGAGTGCATTGGGTTTCACAGTGTTTACTGATTTTGTACAGGCTACCTATATAAACTTCGTAAGTTATTTTATATTAGGCATATAGCATGGTGCATCTTTATTCATTTTGTTAATAAAAGTTGTTGTACGTTGTATTTTGTTGTTGCTTGAATTGAATTCAAGCAATTGACGCCGAATAGAGGCGAATTTGAAAGTGAAATTAAAATGTGCACTGTGCTTTTACAAGCTATTTAAAACCGAAGGAAAGCGAGAAACGGAGGGAAAGCTGTATTATGTACCTTGTCAGTGATTACCGTGGTACAGTACCATAGTACCATCTGTGAAGACTGCTGAAGGTTTGAGTTGACCGGACTCGCTGTGTCAGACGAGACTCATGTGAGGCTGTTTACATCATTAATGCTGTAGAGCTCCTGCTTTACTCCGATACCTCTATCCCAGGGAACAGATGAAGGTGCCTCGTTGTTGGGTGAAGTGTTTTGTCCAAACGAGGAGATCTAATTAGAGGAGCAGAGAATGTGAGCAGGTGACGGAGGCTTTCAGAAATGTGTGTGTGTCTAAATGTGTGTGTGTGTCTGTCTGTGAGTGTCTGTGTCTGTGTGTGTGTGTGTGTGTGTGTGTGTGTGTGTGTCTGTCTGTGTGTCTGTGTGTGTGTGTGTGTGTGTGTGTGTGTGTGTGTGTGTCTGTGTGTGTCTGTCTGTCTGTCTGTGTCTGTCTGTGTGTGTGTGTGTGTGTGTGTGTGTGTGTGTGTGTGTGTGTTCTGAGTGTGTGTCTGAGTGTGTGTTTGTCTGTGTGTCTGAGTGTGTGTTTGTCTGTGTGTGTGTGTGTGTCTGAGTGTGTGTGTGTGTGTGTCTAAGAGTGTGTGTGTCTGAGTGTGTGTGTGTCTGAGTGTGTGTGTGTCTGAGTGTGTGTGTGTCTGAGTGTGTGTGTGTCTGAGTGTGTGTGTGTCAGAGTGTGTGTGTGTGTGTCTGAGTGTGTGTGTGTCTGAGTGTGTGTGTGTCAGAATGTGTGTGTGTCTGAGTGTGTGTGTGTGTGTCTGAGTGTGTGTGTGTGTGTCTGAGTGTGTGTGTGTGTGTGTGTGTGTCTGAGTGTGTGTGTTTGTCTGAGTGTGTGTGCCTGTGTGTGTGTGTGTGTGTCTGTGTGTGTGTGTGTGTGTGTGTGTGTGTGTGTGTGTGTGTGTGTGTGTGTGTGTGTGTGTGTGTGTGTGTCTGAGTGTGTGTCTGAGTGTGTGTCTGAGTGTGTGTGTGTGTGCCTGTGTGCGCCTGTGTGCGTGTGTGTCTGAGTGTGTGTGTGTGTGTGTGTGTGTGTGTGTGTGTGTGTGTCTGAGTGTGTATGTGTCTGTGTGAGTGAGTGAGTCTGAGTGTGTGTGTGTGTGTGTCTGTGTCTGAGTGTGTGTGTGTCTGTGTGTGTGTGTGCCTGTGTGCCTGTGTGTCTGTGTGTGTGTGTGTGTGTGTGTGTGTGTGTGTGTGTGTGCCTGTGTGTCTGAGTGTGTGTCTCTGTGTGTGTGTGTGTGTGTGTGTGTGTGTGTGTGTGTGTGCACTTTATCTCTGGGTTTCTGCAAAGATTCACTTAACAAAATAAACTCTAATGCGTCTCCTTTTTTTGTTCGCTGATTCTGAAGAGACGGACCTTTCATTTCATTTTGACGAGACTCAGATTGTGTTGAATGATTAGTTAGTTTGGGATGCAAAGCGGTGTTATTTTAGTATCATGAATATAATATTATAGTTTTTATTAATATGTTGATTATATAATCATGTATAATATCAGATTTTATTTATATTTTTTGCATTTTCATTTTGTTATAAAGTTTTTGGTATTTTTTTGTCATGTTTATTAGTTTTTAGTTTTTTAATGTCTATATATTTGTATTAATGTTTTGTTAGGTTTTTTTTCTTCATTAAATTTAAGTTGAAGTTTTAGTAATTTTGTGTTTTTGTAATTTGGTTATTTTCTAAATTCTATAGTTTTTATTAATATTTTGAAAAAGTATTTATTTATGTTTTGGGTTTCCCCCCATTTATATCATTTTTAAGATGTATGTAGTTTTTAAACATCTGAATAGTTTTCTTTTTATTGTTAAATATTTTTATGTCAGTTTTAGTAATTTTTTAAAATGACTAAATTACTTGAATTAAATACAATTTAAAATTAAGCTTAAAATATATATATATTTTCTTTACATTTTATTTCAGTTAACATATGTTTAATATCCAGTAACAACTTTGTTAATGGTTTTAGCTTTAGTTAATGATAATAACCCTGATGTAAAGCATCATTAGTACTGTATTGACCTTGAAAATACCTCAAAAGGTCACACAATGGCCTTTTTGCCACTATCTTAGCATATTGCTCTGAAATCAAAGCTCGTTATTGCCAATCAGCACACCTGTTAATGCTCACGGTCAGTGCTCAGGAGGTCAAGTTTGGATGCTCCTTGTAACCACGACAACAGTCTGTGTGTCTATAAGTGCTGACTAAGATGCTGTTGTGCATCTCTCTCCGTACAGTTGTGCTGAAACTCAGAAACTCCAACAGAGGCCCATTAATCACAGCCGTCTCTTCTGACTCAATTAAAGCGACAGGCTATTCCTCTTATTGCTCCAGCATTTCATGCCCCCGCATCTGCATCTGCTCCGAACACACGGCTGCAGGTGTAGCGTCTGCGTCTGAGGCCTGTTAATGCTGTAAAAGAGGCTTTGTGTTCAAATAATTACCAGCTTTCTCTGAATAAATGCATGCGCTTTTTACCATCATTAGCTCGTGAGCGTCCTTCAGATGCATTAGCAGGATGTGTCTGTTTGTGTTCACACATGATAGTTGATTCTCAAGTAGTCCGAAAAGTGCTTTTCACATTTTGTCACATCTGAGATTACCTTATTAATGAGGCATATATTGTTTATTTCAGCAACACTTGTCATTTTCACTATTTTCATTTGTCATTTTCATATACAGTATATAAAGACAATATATCTCACACACACACACACACACACACACACACACACGCACACATATGTGAGTGTGTGTGTGTGTGTGTGTGTGTATCGGTTTATTATTGAGCTATTTTAGTACTTCAAGTTAAAAAGTAAATAAAATATAAAACATAAAAAAGCAAAATAAATCATATATAAATACACACACACACACACACACACGTACATATATATATACATATATAAAAATATTATTGTTTGTATTTTATTTTTTTTGCTTTATTTAAAATAAAATAAAATTAGCATTAAAAACATGTAATACACTGTGCAGGTCTTTGTTTTTAAAATGTGTTTCTGTATTTTGTCACTTAACATTGGATGACCAGCTGGATTTGAACCTGCAGCTCCCATATGAGCACCACGGCTGGTGCATGTGCACAGACTGCACGGCTGGGACTCCAACAGTGTTGTATTTGCGTTCTTACACTATTTTCCACACTCTGATGGTTAACAGATTGCTGCATGCTCTACAGTCCAGAAACCCTGAAGTATGCAGCACTTCTTCACTATGTGCCACTATCACCATCTGCTGCTGAAGAGACTTTCATCTCTGCAGTATGTTGTGAACAGCATCTCGCACCATAAAGACGTTGACTCGCTCGTCTGTGGTTTGCTGGGGGAAGCTTATGGCCACGACACATTTCAGTGATTGAATCTGAGTTCATGTCTGTCATGAGATCAGCTTCAGACTGAATCAGGGCTGAAATGCACAGACTTTCTCTCTGTGTGGGTTTTTAGGTCTGTGTGTGAGGTGGAATTGGATTAGGAAGAGATCCCAGTTTGAGAATGACACTGTCGGTGTGCACACGCGAGGAGTGGAGATTGTGCTCAACGCTGTTAGATCAGGACACAAACGTGCATAATAGTGACCGACTGAATGAGTGACATTTAACATGCAGATTTATCATTGTAACAGTGATCGTTGATGGTTATGAATGTTACCTGTAAGGAACTTGTGCAGGTGATTCAACCTATATATACATATACACACACAAAATATACATAAAAATCTATATATGTAGCTTTTGTACGAAGTATTAAATTCAGCAGTTCAATACTTTTCCCCTGTGTCATTCCTCTCTTAATTTCTGAACGTATTTGTTTTGTTTTCTTTGTATGTATGGATTACTTGCGTTGTTATTGACATCTGGTGACAATTTCAAGTCAACAGCACCATTTCCTGAGAAAAATGGTGACGTGTTCGATATTTTTTTATAATATATATATCGTCGGCATCCTTCCGGCTTCAGGAGACGATGGTGTGGCTTCCAGTTTGATGAAAGTCCATCTATCTGCACTATTCTTGAACGACAATCTCTGCTGCATTTTCTGCAGATGAATGATGATGCTGCCAGCTGAGGCTGCGGTTACTTTTCCTTCCTCTTGGCTCTCTTTGTGGCAAGGATATTATTCCTGGTTTCCTCGGCTTTCTGTACAGAGTGATCTTCTGCATGGCTCTCCCACGTGCTGATGTTGATGTCGGACAACTTCATGTCCAGTCGTGGACGTCCAATTTGTCACCTGACCTGAATACAGCGCTCTGATTCGCTAGAATGGACTTATTGTTCAAAAACAAGGGCGCTTGTCGGCTTCTGCAGTAAAACATGAACTCGTGATGCCTTGAAAGTGGACAATACTGTTTTTTTTGACAAAACATGTTAGGGTTCAGATCGTGCTATATGTGGAGAATAATGTACGGCAATCGGTTCATTTTTTAAAAGTGTTTTTTGCAAATGAACTCTTCATATGTTGACAGTCTTGCCTGGACATGAATATCTGAATATCTCTCTCTGATGTACATCATGTGTTTCTCCTCAACAGAGCGCAGTTTAAAGGAAAACACTCTGAAGTATATTGAGCTTCTGGAGGACAGACTTCACAGGTAATGGATATTTCTCATCTCTCTCTCACACAAACAGCCCCTCGTCTCGTCCCCTGGGTTATTTTTCCTTATTATTTAAGCAGTTCACACCGTCTGGCCTTGTTTCGGTTCTGTCTCTCTGGATGCTGCAGCGTATTAAATCATTCAGGTCTGTGCTGACTGCATCAGTCTCTTTCTGATGAGCTCGTCTTCATCCGTGTCTCAAGATGAACCAAATGAGATGAATATATGGAGATGTGGACTGTCACTTTAATAAACGGTCTCGATAGAAAAGTGTATTTGTTGTGAGCGCTCTTGGCTCATTATTGCTGTGTTTAATGACAAAAACAACCACTTAGACAGAAAACTACAACAAATTATGAAAACAAATAAATTGCTAACATTTTTACTAAAATTAAAATGGAAAATATTAATAAAAACTAATTCAAAATATTAGTAAAAACTGTAATTGTATTCCAGTGATACTCAAAAAGACTAGATTAATCTGAATATGCTTGAATCAAGCAAAATGATATAAAAATAATACTAAATGCAAATAACAAGTGCAACTAGCTATCATCATTATTGTTATTAATAATAATACTAATAATATACCAATTTTTATGATGTAAAACATATTATTTGTATAATCAAAATCAAAATGTATATTGCATAAATCTGAATATCCTTGAAATATATATTGCAAAAATATATATATAAATAAAAAATAAGCTAAATACTTTAATATATTATTATATATATTGCATAGTTTGTAATTCACTATTAATAATTTAAGGACATTATCATTTATTACATTTATACATTTTATTATTTTGTTTATGTTGTAATATTTGTTATTTAGACCCCCTTGAAAGCAAGATCTCAAGGGGATATCTTTTAAATAAATTCAAATAATTCATATAATTAAATTTTGTACAAGAGACAATTATGGGATGTCATTTGATGTCAAATCTGTGTCCTGAAGTAAAACCGTTTGAGAAGCACTGGTTTAATGAATGTTATTTCTGACTGTGATATTGAGTCCACATGATGGGAGGACCAGAAGCTGTATATTTCATGCATAGTCATGAAGACGAAACATTAAACAACTTCCAGACTTTCCTTCGCCGCGAAATCCAGCTGCAAATCTCCACGAGCGCTGCTGTTGTATTTAGCATAAATACGGCACAAATCGGTATAATTGAATGAGTTATTAGTTGCTGTACTCAACCGTAGAAATGTAGCATTCATTACATTTCAATAAAACACTATGGGCGGCCATCTGGAGGGAAGCATGGCATATGGTTTAGCGTTCGCTCCTTTGCAAAAGCACATGCTCGGATGCCAGAAGCGCTGTCTGTTGCCAAGGTGATTACTGTACGGGTACAGAGGAGGGGCTTCTCACTTTCCTTCGGTTTTATTTGATCCTTGTTCCTCACCATGGAAACCTGCCTGCGATGACTCTGAAAGCAGGCACACATTAGCCGGCGGTCGCACTCAACCCAGCCATGGGTTCTTTTGTTAGCTGCACTCAAATAAATGGACTCTCCTTTTTTTATTTTTCTGCAAATGGGAAAATTAAAGGAGTAGTTCGGCCAAAAATGAAACTATACCATTCGCTCGCTGTCATGACTTGCTTTCTTCTGTCTGAAAATGCCCAGACTGCTTGTCTTCATACAGCGAGAGTAAATGAGGAAGCACCTTTTTTGTCATTTTGTAGCGTCGTGTCACTATATGCATGAAAAAAGTAGTGGGAACATTCTTTTAAAATGACTTTTGTGGTCGATGGAAAAAGTGTTTTTTATAAAAAAATTCATTCTTATTTTTAATATAAAGAAATTAGGCAGAATATATGAGCTAATAGTTTGGAATAAATATTAGTAAAATGGTTTTATACTCAGGGAAGGCTGCATTTATTTGGTCAAAATACAGTAATATTTAGAAATAGTATTGCCATTTAGAATAACAGTTTTCTATTTGAATATTTTGTAAGATGTAATTTATTCCTGCGAACAAAGTTGAATATTCTGCATCGTTAGTTTTCAGTTTCACGCGATTTTCAGAAATCATTTCGTGAAGACATTCATAATGTTACCAAAAATATATATATATTTAAAATAAATGCAGTTTTTCTACTTTCTATTTAACAAAAGATCCTGAAAAACTAAATGTATCTCAGTTTCCACAAAAATATTCAGAAGCACAACTGTTTTCAACATTGATAATAATCAGAAATGTTTCTTGAGCAGCAAATCAGCATATTATTATGATTTCTGATGATCATGTGACACTGAAGACTGGAGTAATGATGCTGAAAAGTCAGCTGCGCATCACAGAAATAAATTACATTTTTACAGTATATAAAAGTAGAAAGCCGTTATTAAAAAAAAAATTATAATCACAGTTTTTGATCAAATAAATGCTGTTTTGGACACCAGCACCATGTGTATCTCACACTCATGGACATTAAACAGTAACAGCTGTGGGATCGAGGGGTAAAATCCGATTATCGGTCTCATTTTAGCCCTGACTGTCCCTGTCACCTCTCCATCAGGGGATTCTTTGTTTGTGTACATGACGACGTTTAGCTAATTGACTGGTGGGTTGCAAACTCAAAGCACCACTAGCCCTTTTTCCTGCGGGAGGAACCTGCCAATCAGATTACTGCGTCTGTTTGATATCAGAAAACACAGAAAGATGATTGTTGCTCTTTTCTTGTGCTGCCATCAATCATTTTCATTTCTTTAAAACATCAATTATAGCCAAAAGTCATCTGGTGATTATCACCAAGGGCATATACTGAGCATTTGACAAAATAACACTAAAAATACTATATGCACTATTTTACCCTGCAGTGATGTGTGCTGTTAATTTAAGCAACATAATAACATGTCAAATTCTATTGAAATCCAGTGTTTTAGCAATATTCTAAAATGTTGCATTCTATGGGAACATCGGAGCAACATTCTGAATGGAATCCAACATTTCTGACTGTTCTAACATGTTAGAATTCATAATAATATTCATATTCCATTCGTAATGTTAGAATGTTGCTCAGATGTTCCAATATAATTCACCATGTTAGAATGTTGCTAAAATGTTGGATTCTTGTAGAATTCGACATGTTGCCATGTTGCAAAAACACTGGGTTTTTGGATATTAACTGGAATCCAAGATTTTAGCACTGTTCTAACATGGTGAATTATATTGGAACATCTGAGCAACATTCTAACATTATGAATGGAATATGAATATTATTATGAATTCTAACATGTTAGAACAGTCAGAAATGTATGCGAATTGCAACAAATCTATTGAACTCTATTGATTCTAACACATAAAACTTTTATTAGAATCCAGCATTTTAGCAACATGTCGAATTCTATTGGAATCCTGCATGTGCGCAATATTCCCAAACACCGAATTATGTTGGAATCCAACATTTTAGCAACATTCTGAATGGAATCCAACATTTCTGACTGTTCTAACATGTCTAATTCTAATGAAATCCAGCGTTTTAGCAACATTCTAACATGTCTAATTCTAATGAAATCCAGCGTTTTAGCAACATTATAATACATCAATTTCTATTGGAATCCATTATGAGTTATGCAGAGATCCTTAATGCACCATCTCTGCCCTTCTTGATGCATGAAACCAAACACAAACATGTAAATGAATCTCTGTGTGTTTGTGAGGCAGCTGAATGAAGCCGCCAGCAGGAGCAAAGCGGGTTTTCTGGGGAGGGTACAGCATTGTCCATTATCGCTTTAGGAAGCTGTCTGTCTCTAGAGACACAGGTGTGAAGATCGTAATTATCATCCTCTCTGTGCGCTCTGACGGTTTCATGGACTCAGCAGGGAGCTTTAGTGTCTCTATACACTCTTAAAAACAAGAGTCTTCAAGCGATGCCATTGAAGAACCATTTTTGGTTCCACAAATAACCATTCAGTCAAAGGTTCTTTAAAGAACATCTCTTTCTTACATATTTGTAATCTGAAGAACCTTCTATCACCACAAAGAAGCTTTTGTGACACAGAAAGGTTCTTCAGATGTTAAAGGTTCTCTATGGAATCATTTAGATGAAAAGGTTCTTCTGTGGCATCGTGAAGCAGCTTTATTTCTAAGAGTGTATAGTAACATATATATGAAGTTGAAGCCAAAAGAGTCCAGCCCAGTCTGCTGTGGTTCCTCGTCCAGTGTAAGTCTATGAGATTTGATTTAGTCAGGTACATCTGACTGTAGCGAACACCACTAATGTCATGGTATTAAATTGGACCTTCTTGCATTGAAAGAGCTGACACGTCCTGAAATGAGATGCTTTACACCTATGTTTTGTGCGGTAGCTCATGAAATAGTTTTTTGTCTAATCTACTGTTTAAACATTTGAGGTCTGTAACATTTTTTTTGTGTTTTTGAAAGAAGTTTCTTCTGCTCACCAAGGCTGCATTTATTTGATCAAAAATACAGTAAATATTCTGAAATATTAGTACAATTTAAAACAACTGTTTTGTATGTTAATATATATTAAAATGTGATTTATTTCTGTGAAATCTTAATTTCTCAGCATCA
The DNA here is from genome assembly GCA_027474115.1 of Schizopygopsis malacanthus. Lineage (NCBI taxonomy): Eukaryota > Metazoa > Chordata > Actinopteri > Cypriniformes > Cyprinidae > Schizopygopsis > Schizopygopsis malacanthus. The sequence goes on along the minus strand of CM049882.1, from coordinate 28,804,175 downwards.
TTACTCCAGTCTTCAGTGTCACATGATCTTCAGAAATCATAATAATATGCTGATTTGCTTCTCAAGAAACATTTCTGATTATTATTATCAATGTTGAAAACAATCGTGCTGCTTCATATTTTTGTAGAAACCATGAAAATTCAAAAGATGAGCATTTATTTGAAATACATTTTTTGTATAACATTATAAACTTCTTTACTATCACTTTTGATTATTGCATCCTTGCTGAAAGTATTATTTAATTTACTTTTTTTTTTTTTTTTTTGAATGATAATTGATATCTAAAATTAAAGAAACGAATGTTATGGTTGTTAAGATGTACATTCGTGCTCTTTTTGGATATAAATTGCATGCAGATAAAAGGCGCTGCAAAGTAGAAATGTCTAATTTCATGAATATAAGTTCAGTCAAATTTTTTCATAAAATGCAGGAACTAATGGAACGACTCCATTAGTGTGATTTATCAGGTTTGACAGTAGTTCAGATCACTCAAGGTATCACTTAGTATTAAGTCAAAAGTATTGGTGCACTTAAGATTTAAAAGTGTCTGGATGTTATTGCGTGTAATTGAAATCATCAGAGCAAGTGTTATGAACTGTATTTCTCTGTAGCTGTGGAGGTCCGGCGCTGGAACACATTTGCGAGGCTGATTTGGAGGCTTGTCATCTCCTCCTGAAAGGCCTCGATCAGCGCACCTCCAGCATCTCAGAAACGCAGGATCTTCCCTCCATCCCTGGATCGGGTTCAGATGTCCTGCCGTTCACTAAAGAGGAAGCAGACTGCGCCATGTTGACCGCTCTAGGGGGGCGCTGGTGTCCCGAGGCCGACCTCCAACACTCAGAGTTCACTAAGGTAAAGCCACAACACATTAGAAATCTGCAAAATGGACCGAAATAATTACTTATTACATGTTCATCGTCTAAATTTTTTTATCTTTCCCACTGTGTTCCTGTGGCTCAGTGGTTAGAGCATTGCGTTAGCAAATTTGAATGTTTTCAGTTGTTTCCATCTAACATTTTCATTTGATTTCAGCTTTATTTCAATTAAGAAAAATGTTTGTAATATGTATATACTTTCACTTTCAATTTTTTTACTGAATGCATGTAGGCCTCTTGGCAAGCATTGGGTAGAATTGATACTTTAAAGCCTAAATTGAAATAATAGTTCGAAAAATCTGTTTGAAAATTAAGTTTATTTAACCTTTAGACAAAATCTGAAAAGATCAGTTTTTTTGTTGAGTATCATAATTAATGCATCAGGCTTTTATGGCTCATATGATATGATATAGTGAGAATATGAAGGAAAAAAAACACTCAAAGGCCCAAACTGAGCAAAAATACTGTGTGCATTTTGGTGCAGATGCAGATTTTTATATGGACTAAAGGTGATGAAATTCTGATGCTTGTAATGCAAATCAATGAGACCTTTATAACGGTATAGTGGATACTTACATAAAACTCTGTATCTCCAATTATATGTCTTAGTAAGATGTTTAAATGATCCAAACAAATAATGCAATGCAATCCAATGATGACTGATAGATGAAGAAATAAACGTTCCTCAGAAGATGTGAGATGTTTTGGGGGCTTGGGAAGATCATTCCTCCTCTGAGGAACAGTCAGGGTCTAGACTGTAACAATATTTTAGAATATGCGAGTTAAAATTTGACATGGTTGCATTTGTGTGAGTGCTTGGTCTACAGAGTCTACATGGTTTACAGAGCCACGGTATATTGTAGCAGGAGTCATTTTTCACTGATCACGTGAAGAGAAGCGCTTTCAGTGCGAGCGCCGGACTCTATTAGGTCTGTAAACTTTTGAAACGCATGTGACTTGAGGCTGAGCTCTAATTGGCTTGTTTCAGATTGTCCTTCAGAAGACCCTCCCACTTTAGATCTTAGCGAATCAAAAGTGTTTTTATATATTTTGGCCTCATGTGATTGGACTGTTCTCGACTGTCAAATAGGCGCAATCTCTCTTCCGAGATGAAAGTAAATTAAATTTTAACTTTACAAAAAAATCCTTTCACAAGGAATTCAATGACAGCGGAAGGTAATTTTACAGAGCACTGAAGCGTACAGGAAGGTAATCAGAGCAATACAGTTTAACTTGAGCCCATCATCGAGATCCAAGCACAACTAGCTTGTGGAGATCATACAATGGTTGTCTCTTTTCAAGTAAATTATGAGTTTTTACGTAAGGATTATTATGCAAATATATAAATAATGTAGAGTCCCATATTCAGTCTGACATATATGTCTGATAACTTGAATAATATATTGTCAATAACATTAAAATTAAGTAAAAAAACATAATGGACCATAAGTCTCTAGGAGAGTACAGTTTTTGCAAACGTATTACATTGGACTTTATTAATCCTTATGAAAATATGATGATTTTTTTTTTTTTTTAAGTCAATTTTATTGAACCATTTTCAGTCTTTATCTTGAAGGATTTGCTGTCCTGTGGCTTTATCATGTGGACAATTATCTCTGAATTACGTTAATATAAATGGATCATATTCTTTGAACGATTACAAATGTTTAATGATTACTTACAGATAATATACACACATTAAACTCAAATTCACTGATTTAGTATCTTATTTAACACTTTAACTGTTTAATTTTCATCTTACATTAATAAGCAGTGATGATTCATTACTGACGATTACAGTACTACCTCACACTGGAACACAACTTGTGCTTTATGAAAGACTCACGAAATGAGAAACTAAAAATAGAAACCCCTTTCCTTGGGCTCCCTCCATTTCCATAAAAACCACCCATTTGCTGAATGACTGTAATTTCCACTCTGTTCTCCTTCTTCCTTCGCTGCCCTTCTCGTTCTTCACTCTCTGGAAGTGTTTCTAATATCTTTGAGCTCAGCAGGGCTCTATTGTCTCTAAGTGCATGGCTGTTTTTGTCTGTTGAAGACGCTGCTGCAGGACTCTGAAGGTGAGCGGACGCTGCTGCGTCTCCCACTCTCTGCTCTTCATCTCTTCAGCTCTTCATCTCTTCAGCTCTTCAGCTCTTCATCTCCTTCTGCTCTTCATCTCTTCAGCTCTTCATCTCTTCAGCTCCTTCAGCTCTTCATCTCTTCATCTCTTCATCTCTTCTGCTCTTCATCTCTTCTGCTCTTCATCTCTTCATCTCTTCAGCTCTTCATCTCTTCATCTCTTCAGCTCTTCATCTCTTCATCTCTTCTGCTCTTCATCTCTTCTGCTCTTCATCTCTTCTGCTCTTCATCTCTTCAGCTCTTCAGCCCTTCATCTCTTCATCTCTTCAGCCCTTCAGCCCTTCTGCTCTTCATCTCTTCATCTCTTCAGCTCTTCATCTCTTCAGCCCTTCTGCTCTTCAGCTCTTCATCTCTTCAGCTCTTCATCTCTTCAGCCCTTCATCTCTTCAGCTCTTCATCCCTTCAGCTCTTCATCTCTTTAGCCCTTCTGCTCTTCATCTCTTCAGCACTTCATCTCTTCAGCTCTTCATCTCTTCTGCACTTCATCTCTTCTGCTCTTCATCTCTTTAGCTCTTCAGCTCTTCATCTCTTCAGCCCTTCATCTCTTCAGCCCTTCTGCTCTTCATCTCTGCTCTTCATCTCTTCAGCTCTTCAGCTCGTCATCTCTTCAGCACTTCATCTCTTCAGCACTTCATCTCTTCAGCCCTTCTGCTCTTCATCTCTGCTCTTCATCTCTTCAGCTCTTCAGCTCGTCATCTCTTCAGCCCTTCATCTCTTCAGCACTTCATCTCTTCAGCCCTTCTGCTCTTCATCTCTTCAGCTATTCAGCTCTTCATCCCTTCTGCTCTTCATCTCTTCAGCTCTTCATCTCTTCAGCTCTTCATCTCTTTAGCCCTTCATCTCTTCAGCCCTTCTGCTCTTCATCTCTTCAGCCCTTCTGCTCTTCATCTCTTCAGCTCTTCATCTCTTCATCTCTTCAGCCCTTCTGCTCTTCAGCCCTTCATCTCTTCTGCTCTTCATCTCTTCATCTCTTCAGCTCTTCGTCTCTTCTGCTCTTCATCTCTTCTGCTCTTCATCTCTTCAGCTCTTCATCTCTTCATCTCTTCAGCACTTCATCTCTTCAGCTCTTCAGCTCTTCAGCTCTTCATCTCTTCATCTCTTCATCTCTTCAGCCCTTCATCTTTTCATCTCTTCATCTCTTCATCTCTTCAGCCCTTCAGCTCTTCATCTCTTCATCTCTTCATCTCTTCTGCTCTTCAGCTCTTCAGCTCTTCAGCTCTTCATCTCTTCATCTCTTCAGCTCCTCATCTCTTCAGCTCTTCATCTCTTCATCTCTTCATCCCTTCTGCTCTTCATCTCTTCAGCTCTTCATCTCTTCAGCTCTTCATCTCTTCAGCCCTTCAGCTCTTCATCTCTTCATCTCTTCATCTCTTCTGCTCTTCATCTCTTCAGCCCTTCTGCTCTTCATCTCTTCAGCACTTCATCTCTTCAGCTCTTCATCCCTTCTGCTCTTCATCTCTTCAGCTCTTCATCTCTTCAGCTCTTCATCCCTTCTGCTCTTCATCTCTTCAGCTCTTCATCTCTTCAGCTCTTCAGCTCTTCAGCTCTTCATCTCTTCTGCTCTTCATCTCTTCAGCTCTTCATCTCTGCTCTTCATCTCTTCAGCACTTCATCTCTTCAGCTCTTCAGCTCTTCATCTCTTCTGCTCTTCATCTCTTCTGCTCTTCAGCTCTTCAGCTCTTCAGCCCTTCATCTCTTCAGCACTTCAGCTCTTCATCCCTTCTGCTCTTCATCTCTTCATCTCTTCAGCTCTTCAGCTCTTCATCTCTTCAGCTCTTCAGCTCTTCATCTCTTCAGCCCTTCAGCTCTTCATCTCTTCATCTCTTCTGCTCTTCATCTCTTCTGCTCTTCATCTCTTCAGCTCTTCAGCTCTTCATCTCTTCATCTCTTCAGTCTCTTCAGCTTCATCTCTTCAGCTCTTCATCTCTTCTGCTCTTCATCTCTTCTGCTCTTCATCTCTTCTGCTCTTCATCTCTTCAGCCCTTCTTCTCTTCATCTTTTCATCTCTTCATCTCTTCATCTCTTCATCTCTTCATCTCTTCATCTCTTCATCTCTTCATCTCTTCATCTCTTCTGCTCTTCATCTCTTCAGCTCTTCATCTCTTCAGCTCTTCATCTCTTCAGCTCTTCATCTCTTCAGCCCTTCTGCTCTTCATTTCTTCATCTCTTTAGCCCTTCTGCTCTTCATCTCTTCAGCACTTCATCTCTTCAGCTCTTCATCTCTTCTGCTCTTCATCTCTTCTGCTCTTCATCTCTTCTGCTCTTCATCTCTTCAGCTCTTCGTCTCTTCAGCCCTTCATCTCTTCTGCTCTTCGTCTCTTCAGCCCTTCTGCTCTTCATTTCTTCATCTCTTTAGCCCTTCTGCTCTTCATCTCTTCAGCACTTCATCTCTTCATCTCTTCTGCTCTTCATCTCTTCTGCTCTTCATCTCTTCAGCTCTTCATCTCTTCAGCTCTTCATCTCTTCAGCTCTTCAGCGTTTCATCTCTTCAGCCCTTCTGCTCTTCATCTCTTCTGCTCTTCATCTCTTCTGCTCTTCATCTCTTCAGCCCTTCTGCTCTTCATCTCTTCAGCCCTTCTGCTCTTCATCTCTTCAGCCCTTCTGCTCTTCATCTCTTCAGCTCTTCAGCTTTTCATCTCTTCATCTCTTCTGCTCTTCATCTCAATCTCTTCAGCCCTTCTGCTCTTCATCTCTTCTGCTCTTCATCTCTTCAGCCCTTCTGCTCTTCATCTCTTCATCTCTTCATCAGCCCTTCAGCACTTCACAGCTCTCTTCTTCAGCTCTTCATCTCTTCTCTCTCTTCTCTTCTCTTCATCTCTTCAATCTCTTCTGCTCTTCATCTCTTCATCTCTTCAGCCCTTCTGCTCCTCATCTCTTCTGCTCTTCATCTCTTCATCTCTTCAGCTCTTCATCTCTTCTGCTCTTCATCTCTTCATCTCTTCAGCCCTTCAGCACTTCATCTCTTCTGCTCTTCATCTCTTCTGCTCTTCATCTCTTCAGCCCTTCTGCTCTTCATCTCTTCTGCTCTTCATGCTCTTCATCTCTTCATCTCTTCATCTCTTCTGCTCTTCATCTCTTCATCTCTTCAGCCCTTCTGCTCTTCATCTTTCATCTTTTCATCTCTTCATCTCTTCATCTCTTCATCTCTTCATCTCTTCATCTCTTCATCTCTTCAGCCCTTCTGCTCTTCATCTCTTCATCTCTTCTGCTCTTCTGCTCTTCATCTCTTCATCTCTTCTGCTCTTCATCTCTTCATCTCTTCAGCCCTTCTGCTCTTCATCTCTTCAGCTCTTCTGCTCTTCATCTCTTCTGCTCTTCATCTCTTCAGCCCTTCTGCTCTTCATCTCTTCAGCTCTTCAGCTTTTCATCTCTTCATCTCTTCATCTCTTCTGCTCTTCATCTCAATCTCTTCAGCCCTTCTGCTCTTCATCTCTTCTGCTCTTCATCTCTTCATCTCTTCAGCCCTTCTGCTCTTCATCTCTTCTGCTCTTCATCTCTTCAGCCCTTCTGCTCTTCATCTCTTCTGCTCTTCATCTCTTCATCTCTTCAGCCCTTCTGCTCTTCAGCCCTTCATCTCTTCTGCTCTTCATCTCTTCATCTCTTCTGCTCTTCATTTCTGCTCTTCATCTCTTCAGCCCTTCTGCTCTTCATCTCTTCTGCTCTTCATCTCTTCTGCTCTTCATCTCTTCATCTCTTCAGCCCTTCTGCTCTTCAGCCCTTCATCTCTTCTGCTCTTCATCTCTTCATCTCTTCATCTCTTCATCTCTTCATCCCTTCATCTCTTCATCCCTTCATCCCTTCATCCCTTTATCCCTTCATCTCTTCATCCCTTCATCCCTTCATCCCTTCATCCCTTCATCCCTTCAGCTCTTCATCTCTTCAACTCTGCTTCTCTCATACTGGATCTGTGTGTGTACACAAGCCTTCACAGCATATTCAAAATATACATACAAACCTACAAACATATTATTATTATTATTGGACACACTTGCACATAAATATAGAATTATTATATAAAATAAATATTTAAGTGCAAGTGTGTTTGAATAGCATAAATTATATAGATGGATAGACAGATAGATAGATAGATACGTATAATATTATATAAAAATATTATTATTCATCAATATTTTATATATATATATATATATATATTGTAAATTACAGTTAGTAATAATAATGATATTAATAATAGATGTATCTTATATAATACAATGTATATTAATAATAATTCTATGAATATAATAATGATTGAATTATTATTATTATGCATTATACTATTTGGACATACATGCACATGTATTTATTATAGTAAATTAATTTACTGATAATTATATAATTATAATTGCTGTAATATACTAATTGATTATATTAATGTTATGTTCTATTTATATATTATGGTATTTGTGTGTGTGTGTGTGTGTGTGTGTGTGTGTGTGTGTGTGTGTGTGTGTGTGTGTGTGAGAGAGAGGGAGTGTGTGTGTGTGTCTGTGTCTGTGTCTGTGTCTGTCTGTGTGTGTATTTTTTATTCTTTGTTGCCTGCAGCAGCCGTCTGTTTCTTATGAATATATTGCTTTAGCAATAAAACATTGACTTTCTGACAAGCTAAATATGATTTTAAACCAGGTCAGAATCTAATAAACGAGGCAGTGGTCTACGCTCAACCAGGGGCACTTTAATATTGCTCCTGCGACAGGAGATGATAATTAATACTGTGTCATTTAAATCCCAATCTCTGAGACACGAGGCTGTAATCTGTTTTTCCTTCGGCCGGCTCCCATCAGCTCGAGTTGAACTAATAGATCTGCCACTGAGTGCTAATTATTGTCTGCTTTAGCACTCCTGAATGCCATCATTACCCACACAGATGGGCCGATCAATTATTTTGCTTCTTGTCAGCCGTAATGACGAGTTATTGCACACTTCCTGTAATGTCAGAGTGCTTTTTAATAATAGATGAGGTTTATTGTTTTGTTTTAATCTTCTGCTGAAGTGACTCATTCGTCCTCCTGTGTCTTGCAGAAATTAGAGGAGTTTCTCTTCTGTTTGGAGGACGTGTCTCCTGAGGTGAGTGCTGTGTTTACAGGAATCTGGGTTATTAAAGTTCATTCAGAAATTAAACTCTCATCATCCTTCTGTCCGTCACACAATGTCATCATTTGACTTCAGGATGTAACTTTAGAAGTAGCTTGGGCTTCTTTTATGGCGCATTTGGTCATTTTTTGATTTTGACATCCCCTTTTTTATTCACCTTTGTAAGAAATTAAATGATATGTGTTCAGAATAACATTTATAATATTTGTATTAATAATATTACTATTTATAATAATAATAATGTTTTTGGGGAACATAATATTTTTATAATTTTGTACTGTGCTTTTAATGTGTAATTTTTCTAAATTCTTTGTTAATTTGTTTATAATTTCGCAATGTGCTTTTATTTTTATTTAACAATTTAGGTTTAATTAATTCAGTTTTTCCCTTGTTTTACTATTTTGGTTTAAGTTTTAGTCCAGTTTTAATGTTTTCAGTTGTTTTCCATCTAACATTTTCATTTGATTTCAGCTTTATTTCAATTAAGATTTTTTTTTTTTATAAATATATATATTTTTATAAAAAATATTTTATTAGTTTAATTTATTTAGTTGGTTATCTTAGTACTATAAATTTAAATGAAAGTAAAATACTTTGTCTAAGAAATATATGATTTTTAAATAAATTTTATTTTATGTCAGTTAACATTTGATCATTATTTCAGGTATAATGCTTTTTTATGGTTTTATTTTAACTTTAACTATAATATTCCTGCGTTAAAGCAGACCAGTCTCATAATCAGCATTAGAAAGCAACATGTTGGTTGATCACTTTTGCATAATACCTACAGTATTGCATTGTGAGAAATGAAGACCTCCAGCCTGTAATGGGGATTTTAATTAAAGCCATCCTGACCTCTCGCTCAATACTTGAACTTCAGCACCTGACAGCGTGAACAATGTTCAATCGATACGCAGCCCATCGATCTATCGGTTCAGTGCAGTGTTAGTGTCAGCGCATTTATTGCATTTAGCACAAAAATATCTATAATAGTTTTGTTTTTAGTTAATGATAATAACCCGGATGGTGCCGTAAGATGTTGTCTAGGTAGGGAACGTAGTATGCTTTAGGACACCGTTCTCATATACTCCGTGCTAGAGGACCAAATCTCTTCTTAAGTGCATTTGATATGATCAGAATTATATTGATTTTTCCTTTGTGAAGGATTTCTGTAGTATTATGCCTCTTATGATTTTCACAAAGGTACAATTTTTGCAGTCTATATGCAGTCTGCGTCCTTTTAGACGCAATAAACGATCGCGGTGACCTTTAAAAACATTCGCCCAGCATGATTTCCATTACGCCTCAATAACTGTATCGCGCTGCTGTTGTTCTCGAATGCATCCCCGGAGACTCCAGCCTCATTCAGAAGTCTTTTAATTCGCTCGCAGTGTGAAGTTAGCGTCTATAAAAGGTGTTTCATTAGCTGGTCTAAGAATAGACTGCAGACCTCATTAAAGCGACACGAGGCCGTTCCTGAGAGAACCGGGCGGACGTGAGTCAGACGCCCTCTGACTCGGTGAATCACGCTTTGATGGAATTGGGACGGAGCCGACCGTGCGGACCTGTCCCACTTTACCTGGCTGCTGTTAAACTGTTGGGTGAAGTCATTAGTGCGGCGCGGTCGGTTCGGGACTCTGATGAGGGGAAGAGGAGCTGACAGCCGCGCTCACGTCTGACCTCACAGTCACTGACGGTTTAACGGCACCGTTTGTACTTCTCTGCTTTAGGATTCTGGATAGTTTCAGTGTTTTCAGCGACTGACGCGGTTAGCACAGCCTTGTCTTCTTAAAGATCATCTGGAAAGCATCAGTCTATACAAACCAGTGTTATTTTAGATTTATTTATAAACCGTTATAGTATTTATTCATATTTTGAATTGGCTTTTTTTATACTTCCAGTTTTCATTTTAATTTGAGTTTGTTTTACTAATTTACTAATAATAATATTTTTTTTATATTACAGTTTTAGTTATATTTTAGTACTTAGTTTTGTCTGTTAGTTTCAAAGACAACATTTATGTTTTGCATCTAAAATTAATTTCTTTCAAATTCAAATTAACAAAAATATTTTAATAGTTTTATTTGCTTGATGCTTATAAAAGCATCTATTTTATCACTTATTTTGTGCATAAACCATACAAATTATTTTAGTATTATTATTCACTTTTCATTTTAGTTGAAATTTTAGTAATTTTGTGCTTTTTTCATTTTTATTAGTGTTTTAATATTCCTTTTTACCTTTATTTTGTATTATTAATATTATTATTAGTTTTAGAAATGTTAGCACTTCTACTTATTTTATTGCATTTAGTTGCAAATGCATCCTTTCTATTTGATTTATTTTATATTATAATATTTATACTTTATTTCAGCTGTATTTAAGTTAATGAAAATGATTTAAAATAGTTTTAGTTTGCTTGGTGCCTATATATACACACTATATATTATTTATTAATATTTTTAATTATTTAATTTTATGTGCTTTTGTCATTTTTATTAGTTTTTTTATTTCTAGCTTTTTTGTTTTAGTTAGTTATTTTATTTCATTTAGTTGCAAAAGTTATTTTATTAAAATTGTATTTTATTTTGGTTTTATTTAAATTTAGCAAAAACTTTTTTGAATACATCTATTTTTTAGTTATCAATACAGATCATCTCTAGAATTCTTATTGCCCAATGTATGTTTGAATTTTGTTTCCAATGTTGCTTTCAGAAATCCAGTTTGCTGTGTCCAGCTTGATGTTTCTTAAAACACTTCTTATATTTGGGAACTCCGTTTTAAGGAGTCACACATAAATGCTGTGAAACATCTGCTAAAAGTCATTCCGTCTGTTTTCCACCCATGTATTTTAATGACACTGCCGATAAAAATGACATCTTCCAGATGAAAATGCACACATTTTGGTGCTCTATGCGCACTAACAACCATTATCAGCAGCATACTGGCACCACACTCGAGCAGCTAGAGATGTGTGTGAGCAGCAGGGTTTAATGGGTGTGTGTTTGTGTCTCAGGATCTGTGTGGAGAGATGACGGAGCTGACGGAGCGCTGTGAACTCATCAGTGATCGACTGCATTACCTGGAAGAGCAGCTTCAGACCGCCATCGAGCAGCACGATAAAGACCTCACTCATATCCTTACAGAGCTCCGTGTGTCCGCGTGTACTGCTCATTACATAATTCACTATGCTCATATTTAATGGGAGGAGTTTGTTCAAATCTCTAACCCTGAGTATTACAATCTAACTCGCTACTAAGTAATTGGATGTACAATTTTGACCTAGCGGATGATAAAACATTAAAGAATCCCATAAACCCAAAATCAAACCATAAGAGAGAAACTCAAATCATATGACTATTTTGACTTACACATAGAAACCACCCAGAACACCAAAGGAACCACCCTAAAGCACCCTAGCAACGCCCTAGCAACTACCCAGAACACCAAAGGAACCACCCTAAAGCACCCTAGCAACGCCCTAGCAACTACCCAGAACACCAAAGGAACCACCCTAAAGCACCCTAGCAACGCCCTAGCAACTACCCAGAACACCCCAGCATAGCAACGCCCTAGAAACCACCCAGAACATCTTAGCAGCACCCTAGAAACCACCCTGATCACCCTAGTAACACAATACCCGAAAAAACACCCAGAGTGTCTTGCAACCACCCAGAACATCCTAGCAACACCCTAGCAACCATCCAGATAACCCTAGCAATGCAACATCCTAGACACCAACCAGAGCGCATTAGCAACCATTCAGAACATCCTAGCAACACCCTAGCAACCATCCAGATAACCCTAGCAATGCAACATCCTAGACACCAACCAGAGCGCCTTAGCAACCATTCAGAACATCCTAGCAACACTCTAGCAACCATTCAGATAACCCTAGCAATGCAACATCCTAGACACCAACCAGAGGGCCTTAGCAACTATTCAGAACATCCTAGCAACACTCTAGCAACCATTCAGATAACCCTAGCAATGCAACACCCTAGACACCAACCAGAGCACCTTAGCAACCATTCAGAACATCCTAGCAACACTCTAGCAACCATTCAGATAACCCTAGCAATGCAACATCCTAGACACCAACCAGAGTGCCTTAGCAACCATTCAGAACATCCTAGCAACACTCTAGCAACCATTCAGATAACCCTAGCAATGCAACATCCTAGACACCAACCAGAGCACCTTAGCAACCATTCAGAACATCCTAGCAACACTCTAGCAACCATTCAGATAACCCTAGCAATGCAACATCCTAGACACCAACCAGAGTGCCTTAGCAACCATTCAGAACATCCTAGCAACACTCTAGCAACCATTCAGATAACCCTAGCAATGCAACACCCTAGACACCACCCAGAGCGCATTAGCAACCATTCAGAACATCCTAGCAACACTCTAGCAACCATCCAGATCACCCTAGCAATGCAACACCCTAGACACCACCCAGAGCGCCTTAGCAACCATTCAGAACATCCTAGCAACACTCTAGCAACCATTCAGATAACCCTAGCAATGCAACATCCTAGACACCAACCAGAGCACCTTAGCAACCATTCAGAACATCCTAGTAATATCCTAACAACCACCTAGAACATCCTAGTAATATCCTAACAACCACCCAGAACACCCTAGCAACCACCCAGAGCACCTTAGCAACCACCCAGAACATCCTAGCTTCACAGTGGTGACTTTTCCCTTTTCCACACGCCAGACTTGTCCTCAGAATATGTAGTTTTACTCCGTTATTCTGAGCTCATTATGAGTGCGTCTCTAATGGAAGTCCTCAGGGTTTGCTCAAGTCGCTCTGATTGGCTGATAGGCTGGAATGAAATGATCTGTGCGCTCCGTTCTCATGTTCTCGGTCGGGCCTAATAAAAATGACTCATCAGCGCTTCACCATTCTGCTGTCACTTACAGCCACAGGAACACATTAGAGCCACAAATGTGACTTTAACCCTCTGAAAGAGCTGCTTCACGGAAACCGTCTCATTTGACAGCACACGACACTCTCTTCCAGACAGGAATTAAGGATAAACCATTTCTTCCTTTCTTTTTGAGAGATAGTGAATATGAGATTTGAGTTATTAGAGAAACCCAGCGCTCAGCAAAGGTTGAAAGGAGGCGACAGACAGAGAAAAGGGAAATGGAGACAGACTAGTCGGCCGTCACTCTGAAGTGAGATGAAAGCAGTGAGATGAAGGGAAAGGTTGTGACATAGTGCGCTGTCATCGCTCTGACATCTTCATATATCTGGCCACCTGTGAGCCGAGCGAAGCCGAGCTTTCTCGTTGACTGAGAGGAAAGCGTATAGATGAGAGTGATCTGAACGTCCATCTTGTTCTGCTTCATTCCATCCAACTTTGCTTGACTTCGTTCCTCTATAGCAGGAGTTCTCGTGTGTTTTTGCTTCAGGATCAAGGTTTACATTAGACATCGCGGGACACTCATTTTTATTATTTCATGTCAGCCAGTAGTTTACTGCACATTCACAAAAATTGTGGCCCACCAATTGAGAACCAATGCTTTGTGTGCTATCTGCTATATACATGTGTGTGTGCGTGTGTGCGTGAGTGTGTGTGTATGCGCGTGTGTGCGTGTGTGTATGAGCGTGTGTGTGTGTGTGTGTGTGTGTGCGCGTGTGTGCACGTGTGCATGCGTGTGTGTGTGTGTGTGTGTGTGTGTGCGTGCGTGTGCGGGTGTGTGCGTGCATGCGTGTGTGTGTGTGTGTGTGTGTGTGCGTGTGTGTGCATGTATGAGCGTGTGCGTGTGTGTGCATGTATGAGCGTGTGCGTGTGTGTGCGTGCGTGTGTGTGTGTGTGCATGTGTGTGCGCGTGCGTGCGCGTGTGCGCGTGTGTGCATGTGTTTGCGTGTGCATGCGTGTGTGCGTGTGCGTAACATTTATTTAAAATAAGTATTACATTATTTATGCTAACGTATTAATTTAGTAAAGTATTAATTTATTTATGCATTTTAAATAATTGGTTATTTATTGATAAATAATACATTATTATAATGAATTATTTTATTAAAATAATATATATACACGCACAGACATATTATTTTTCTATTCTAATTATTTTACATTATTAAATCATAATTAAATCTAATAATTTATATACTCAATTATTATAGAAATATTGTAAATTATTACATTATTATTAAATTATTTGTAAAATGTATAATTAATAATTTAATAATTATTTATGATATATAAAGTAGGAATATCCCATGTTATTGCATTTACTAAAATAATTATTTTAATAATGAATTACTTTTAATTATTAAATTAACTACATTTTATATAAACATCATTTATGTATAAAAATAACCACATTTTATAAGTAAATTTAAAATTATTACATTATTGTTCAAATAAATTATTTTTTAAATAAATACAATTATTTGTATTTGAACTTTTTAGGCATCCAGGTCAACTTGTAATGGTAAATTAAAAACCACTGCTATGTGAATGAAGCACTGCATTAATCAACCTCTTAATGAAACATGCCATCATGCTAATGATTTGTTTCCTCCATAATGTCTCGCACTGTTGAAGACACTAATCAAACCTTGACAGAATATTATATCAGAATCATATGCTCAGATATGTGAAATATGAATCAGCCAAACTATCTTCTATAATCGTGTTCATTTGCGTCTCATGATAGAGTTTGATTGATCGGCTCGAGTGTGAGGAGTAACTGAAGCCTCCTGCAGTGTCTCGTCTCATAGACTTTCATCACATGTGCATGAGGCTTGGTTTTCATGTAACTTGAGCAACACACAGCACTGGTTTGATTGCACTGGTTAAGCAGGAAGATGAGCTAATAAGCACTAATAACTAGGGATGCACGATATATCGGCCACCATATCGGCCAATAAATGCCAATTTTCTGTTATCGGCCCGATAAGAAAATTTGTCCGATATCTTTAAGCCGATAAATAATGCAATATTTCCTTCAGAGACACTTCAGATGTGCGCTGTTCGTCATGATGGCTTTGAAATGCTTGAAATATGATTGAATCACTTTGAAAAGGACATCACTTATGTGCAACATGTGCAGAGCACGTCTAAAGGCTATATACAAATTATAATAAGAGCATTACTGTAAATGACGTTGTGTAATCTTTGTGTGTGCAATGAGCGCGTCCACAACGGAGCTACACCTCCATGACAGTTAAGTTCACTTGTGCATTTGCAGTCTTTTGTGCAATTGTATGTAGTAATATTGTGTTTGTTTGATGTATATCTGCTCTATCTCATATAGAATGCGTTTGGTCAATTCTTTAGCTCAAACAGCAGCGCACAGCTAATAACTAGCACGTTTTATTCACACATGGCACATGCATTTTGATTCTTTTCACATGTAATGATGTCCAATGACTTGTTTGCATTATTTATGCATTATTTAATTTTATTTGTGAGACTTTTTTTATGGCGAAATTTGGTAATGGGATAGTAAAATATATATTTTAAACTTACTCTGTTCAAACGAGGCTGCTAATGTTGAAGTGTTTGGGATGTGGCTTTTAATGACCTTTTTTTTTTTTAGTCAGGCTCTCAAAAAGTATATAAAAGTTTATCGGCCAACATATCAGTTATCGGCTTTCAAATATAAAGAATTATTGGTTATCGGTATCGGCCAAAATTTTCCCTACTAATAAGCTGAGGTTTGTGCCTGAGCAACTTCATTAGATCTGTCCATTCAGCCGGAGGGAGATCTTACCGATCGTCTTTCATAATTCATGAAGCGCTCTTTAACGGCTGCTTAATTATGAATGAGGACAATCTGGGGCCATTTGAAGAGCAAAACGATCCCGTCAGGCCCCATCTGCCCCTTTGATTCTCCACTTACACCGGACACTCGGTCCCACTCGAACGAGTTAAACAATCCAGCGCTGATGAGGGCCGCATCAATTATTCAGGCCAGATTGCCTGGACTGAACGCGGCCCGTCGGGGAGATGAACCGAGCGTATGAATTATGAAGGGCCGTTTGGGGGGGGATCGTATAATTGTGAAATCCGTGCCAAACATCATGAAAGTCTTTTTAAGATGTATGTAGTGTGTGTAACTGAAGAATGATGGGAACTGGATCCAAAATTATCTTTCATGCCTCACCAACTAAAAAATTATGTTTATAAATTATTTTATTAATAATAATGCGTGACTGGTACATTTTTTACATGTGTGTGTATGCATATATTTTTTATTATTTTTCAAAATAATTATATTGAATCTTATTTTAAATTATTTCAATTTTTATCTTTATAAAAAATAATGCATGTAATTAAAATATTTTTTAATGAAATAGTTTGATTACAGTTTATTAAAGAAATGTATAGCATATGGATGTCCAGTATGAACTATATTTAGAAAATAATTGTTTTAAATAATATTATTATTATTATATTTTTTTGTATATACAATGTATGTTTGTATTAGAATATTATTTTAATAATAATAATAAATATATACATATATATATATATATATATATAAAAATAATAATAATATATATATATATGCCTTGCGAAAGTATTCATACCCCTTCATTCGGTTCACGTTTTATGTTGCTACCTTTTGTCAAATTGCTTTAAATGACCTTTTACATCAATCTACACTCCATACAACATATTGACAAAGCAAAAACAGAATGGTCACAACTTCGTAAATGTATTCAAAATGAAAATTGCATAAGTAACTAAATACTGTATTTAGCTGAAGCACCTTTACGATCTCATGTGTTTTTTGTTTGATGCGACAAGCTTTGATCGTCATCATTTGGCAAGTATCTGCCGTTCTTCTCCTCACCTCTTCACCTCTCAAGCTCTGTCAGGGTGGATGGGGCAGACGCACATCTTCAGGTTCCTCCAGAAATATCTGATTGGGTTCAAGCTCAGGCTGTGGCTGGGTCACTCAAGGACATTCACAGAGTTGTGTATAAGCCACTGTGTGCTTAGGGTCACTGTTGGAAGGTACA
The DNA here is from genome assembly GCA_027474115.1 of Schizopygopsis malacanthus. Taxonomy (NCBI): domain Eukaryota; kingdom Metazoa; phylum Chordata; class Actinopteri; order Cypriniformes; family Cyprinidae; genus Schizopygopsis; species Schizopygopsis malacanthus. The sequence continues at coordinate 28,787,063 of CM049882.1, read as the reverse complement.
CCTTCTGCTCAGTCTGAGGTTCTGAATGCTCTGGACTGGGTTTTTGTTAAGGCTATCTCTATATTTTAGTGCATTGAGTTTTTCTTCTACTCTGACGAGTCTCCCGCAGCACGAGACTGCTGCCAGCACACTTTACTGTTGGGATGTACTCTGCAGGTGATGAGCAGAGCTGGTTTCCTTCAAACGTGATGCTTAGAATTGATGTCTGAGGGTCCTTTAGGTGCTTTTTCCAAGTGTGTTTTCTTTTGTCTTCACTGAGGAGAGGATTGAGTTTGGCCACACCGCTATAAAGCCCAGCTCGGTGGAGTGTTGCAGTGATGTTTGTCCTTCTGTATATGATCATGGAGCTCAACTAGAGAGACCTTCATGTTCTTGGCCACCACTCTAAGCCCTTCTCCATCAGTTGCTCGGTTTGGACAGGAGACCAGCTCTAAGAAGAGTCCTGGTTTCAAACTTCTTCCATGAAGGGTAACAGAGACTACATGCTTCTGTGATGTGTGGCTTGATGCAAACCTGTTTCTGAGCTCTACAGACTGTTCTTTTGAGCTCAGGGCTTGATTTGTGCTTTGATATGCATTATCAGCTGTTAAACCTCTTATTAAGATGTTTGTGCCTTTCCAAATCATACCCAGTTAATTGAATTTGCCACAGGTTGGCTTCACTCGAAGTGTAGTAACATCTACAAGCTATACGAGTGCTCCTGAACTAAATTACAACTGTCCCAGATAAGGGTATGAATACTTATGCAATAGAATCATTTAAGTTATATATATATATATATATAAGTTTGTAAACCCTGTTTTATGCTTTGACATCATGGTGTATGGAGTGTAGATTGATGTGGATTAAAAGTACTTTAAAGCGGTTTAACATTGGGCAACATTACAAAATGTGACAAAAAATGAAGTGGTATGAAAGATTTTTAATAATGCAATTTTTCGTAGTGTATTTTTATTTATATTACAAAAGCTTTTTGAAAAATTCAATTTGTATTACAAAAGCCTATCTATTACTGAAGCCTATTTTTCTTGAATGTTTAGGTATATTAACAAACAATAGGCATCCCAGGTAAACGTCTGATGTAAATACTGTTAGAGCTGTGGCAGACTGTTCATTTGCAGACTGTTTTTGTCTTTGTGAGGGTCAGACTTTTGTTCTTACAGCTTGAGTAAAACCCGTGTGTTATGTTATAGTTCTTATAATAAATAATAATAATACGTTTCATTTATATAGCCCCAAGCTCAAGAACGCTTCACATTGACACAAGCAAATAAAGAATCATGTCATACATAGAAGAACAAAAGACATTGGCCAAGTCCAGAACGTGCGATTGCATTTGCAGTAATAATACAGAATCATAATCACAATCACAAAAATTCAGAAAGCTGCCTGCTAGTTACCGACGACTTCTATTCTAGTTCGGTGTTCGATGTGGAATTACGCATCCTGTCTGAGCCTTTGTTTCTATTATTTGTGTATGTTTGAAAACATTTGGTGTCTTTTCTTTAACTCTAATGGCCACTGTCCTTAGAGAAGGAGCTTCAGGAGGTGAAGGCTGCTCTTCAAGCGATGCTGTCACAGCTGAAGGAGGAGGAAGAGGAGGAGGATGAAGACCAGTATTGTGATGTAGAAGACGAGGAGCATTACTTCAGTGACAGCTGGGAAATCTGAACAGACTCATGATTTATATTGTATTCACGGTGCCTGTGCAAGTCTGTTTTCATGCTGTCCTCTTGCACTGAGCTCTCGCACTTAAAGAGAATAGTTCATGTTTTTCTAGTTTCATTGACTTGCCCACGAGTCATTTCAAAAGCACTGTGCGTTTACTGTGCTGCATTTTAGTCTTTTTTCTTTTAAGGTTGACGATATAAATCACTTAATCACACGCACTTTCATTGAACAATAAAATCTTGGAACACTTCTATCTAAGATCAGTTTTTCGTTTCATGCTAGTGAGAAAATGAAGTGTTTGGAATGGCATGTGGGTGAGTAAATGTTGACAGAAATCATTTTTGGGTTAATTATTATTTCTTGATTAGGACGTCTAACCATGTGCCTCTCGTCAGGAGTTGCCTTAAAATATCAATTGTGTCAGTGTTGCCAACCACTATTTTATTTGTATTCTAATCAGTTAGTGTTTATTTATTTACTTAGCTTTGACATCACATTGCTTATTTCATCACGAGATATTTTAGTATATTTAAACTGCATGGCATCCTATTTATTTATTTCAATTGCTTTGATTATCTCATTATTTCAGAAAAAAATATACTTAAAAATCTTTCTGGCACCAATTGTTTTTATATAGATGTAAAGACCAATGAACACCTAAAGCCTAAATCTGAAGAAGTAAATGGATGTTCATTCAGACCGAGCTCAGGGTTGACATGTAGCTTTCCGGACTCTGAACAGTGTTTTCAGGTTCATGACACAAGTTTGTGGTGCTTTGATGAACCTGCTGATGTTCTGTGAATTATAAGAGTTATGCAGCATTTAGTGCCTTTTTAAACCATTTTTTAAATTGTCTCCTTATTTGAAGCAGAAACAGGTGCTTTTTTAAAGTCTTAATATGTTTTATTTTTTAAAGAAAGCACTTTTGAAATGTAAGCTGTCTTTGTCTTTGTTACCTGTGGATTTCACCTGTAGGAAAATGTCTTTTTTTTTGTTTTACTAATCATATGAATGTATATTTGCATATTCATTTTCATGTTTTACTCACCACTATTTTTTCATTTTTTTCCCCCAGAACTGATATTGTTATTATTATACATTTTTATTGTTTTTAAATACATTCGATATCCCTGTTTAAATGCCTTTTTATTTTTTCCAACAAAACAAGTTTAGTTTGTAAAATAGGACACCAAACCGCACAATTTTGATTACATCATCATAAAAAGATATTTAGCGTTCGTTTGTGTAATATGAATATGAACAGATTTGGAGAAATGTAGCATTGCAACACTTGCTCAGCAATGGATGCTCTGCAGTGAATGGGTGCCGTCAGAATGAGAGTCAAAACAGCTGATAAAACATCATAATAATCCACAAGTAATGACTTGAAAACACAAAAGCTTGTAAGCGGTGCTTGATCTGTGCAGATTTCTCTCTCGATTCAGACCAGACCACTTTTTCACTGGATGAAGCATTATTATGGATTATGGACTCTATTTTAGCAACGGTTTGAATTTAGAAACACCTATAAACATGCAGCTTTTGCTTTCACAAATCATTAACTGATGGAGTGGAGTGGATTATTATGATGTTTTTATCAGCAGTTTGGACTCTCATTCTGACGGCACCCATTCACTGCAGAGCATCCATTGCTGAGAAACTGATGCAATGCTATATGATGAAGAAACAAACTCATCTACTTCTTGCAGCACATTTTCAGCAAATCTTATTTTTGCGTGAACTGTTCCTTTAACACTCCACCCCAAAGCCTTGAGTTTGATCAGATGAGCGTCACGTCGTCACTCAACAATGAACACATCCAGCAGAATAATAGAGCAGGTTTATGAGCGGCGCATGCATCAGCTCGAGGCGGATCTCATCAGTGGACAGGTACAATCTTGTCTGCTAATTGAATCTTTGTTTATGCCACGTTGCTGCTGCTCAGGTGGATTCGTTTCGCCCTTCTCTGTGTGGTTTGCGGTACACACAACATATAGATGCTTCTTATTTTATGTTTATTCACTGAAGAAAATTGACTGAATTCAATGTGAAATAGGTCTTTATAAACGTTCATGTGAATAACAAAAGTTTACGTGATTATTTACTTAAAGGGATAGTTCACTCCAAAAGTAAAATGCTGTCATTAATTGCGCACCCTCATGTCGTTCCAAACCCGTAAGAACACAAATGGAGATATTTTTGATGAAATCCGAGAGCTTTCTGACCCTGCATAGACCGCAATGCAACTGAAATGTTCCCAGGTCCAGAAACGTAGCAAGGATATCGGTAAAATGGTCCAATCAGTGGCAATTTTGTGTGCAAAGAAAATCATTTATTTAACAATTCTTTTCTCCGAGTTTCCATCTTCCGCTATTTTGGAGAGTACTAAGACACATGCGTGCGCTTTCACCTGAATGTTAACAACACTGATGCACTGATTCAGGGGAAAGCGCAAAAATTGAAGTTGAGCCACTTTCACATGGACAATTGTACCGATGTCTTTACTACGTTTTTGGGCCTGGGAACATTTCAGTTGCTTTGCTGTCTATGGAGGGTCAGAGAGCTCTAAGATTTCATCAAAAACATCTTAATTTGTGTTCCGAAGAGGAACTAATTGTCTTACGGGTTTGGAATGACATGGGGGTGAGTAATTAATGACAGAACTATCGCTTTAAACTGACTTTTTTGGTACATGTATTTATTTTCTAAGGAAAATAAGACAAACCCCAGTCATTTTAGGCATTTTTGTACATTTTCCTGGCCAGGACACGTCTGGGGGGAAAGGGGATGTCTGGTTAACCTATCCTACTATTGATGGTATAAAATTCTATTTAAATGCCTTTTCCTATACTACCATAAAGAACCTTTAACGTCTGAAGAACCTTTCTGTTTCACAAAAGCTTATTTGTGGTGAAAGAAGGTTCTTCAGATTATAAAAAGATAAGAAAAATATGTTTTTTAAAGAACCTTTGACTGAATGCTTCTTTGTGGAACCAAAAATGGTTCTTCTATGACATCGCTGTGAAGAACCTTTGAAGCACCTTTTTAAGAGTTTAAGTCATCCATTGGTTGATCTAAAAACTGACTGAAAACTAACTAAACGCTGAATGGTCATAGAGCCACTGAAAAAGCTGTTATTGTTTTTTGGCTCTACTGAGCACGAATTAGCAACATTGGCTTAACCAATGGCGTGATACGTGGGCGGAGCTACATGGATATCTGACCAATGAAAGATGGGGAGAGTTTGGGAAACCTACTCAGCATTGTTATTTTACCATTATTTACAAACTATCTTTTATTCATATTTTAGAATTTGCTTTTATTTTAAGTTTTTATTTTCAATTTAGTTTGTTTTAGTAATTTTATTTGCTCTTTGTCATTTTTAGTATTATTTAATATTTCTAGTTAGCTTTATTTTTTTATTTTGAGTTTTAGTAACTAGTACTTAATTTATTTCAGGTAGGCCTAGTCACCAATATAACATCTCTAATATAGTAAATTGACCTAGTCTAGTTTCTGAACGAGTGTTAAATGTGTAAATCAAATCTTCTCGGGGCTTGCAGGCCCTGATTGTGATTGAACACGAGGAAACCTTTGAAGGGAAAAAACACTGAAATGACCATTTAATTTGCCGAAACCGTGTGCGAGGACTTAATGAGCGTTCAGAAGGTCTTAAGCAGCTGTCAGTGTGTGTGACGAGACGAGTGATGAACCACAGAGCAGAAATACTTTCCCCTCTTTCTTATTCCATCATTCTGCCAGCGGAAATCACACTTAATTATGAGCACAATGCCGGTGGGAGCCACGCCACGCCACACACACACACACACCGCACACATACACACCACGCACGCGCACGCACGCACACCGCACGCACACATACACACACACAACACAAACACACACGCACAACACATACACACCACGCACACCGCACGCGCAGACACACACGCACACACACACACAACACACCACACACACGCACGCACGCACACACTCTTTAGGGCTGGATGAGATGTGACAGGCTGCCTGCTAATGGCACAAATCCTGAGCAGCCATTGTTTCACCGCCGTTTATCTCACGTCTCTGAGTTCCTGTGGAACGTGAGAGAGACTCGTTATTGCTGCTTCCTGCCGTAGAAATGAATAAAACAGATACATTCATCAATTATTAATTATCTCTCAGTGCCTCTGTTTCTATATATACTATATTATAATACACATATATTAAATGAATCTCTTCTGCTCATTAGGGCTGCATTTATTTGATTAAAAATACAATAAAAACAGTATTAATGTGAAATATTAGAATTTAAAATGTATTGTAAAATGTAATTTATTTCTGTGATCAAAGCTGAATATTCAGCATCATTACTCCAGTCTTCAGTGTCACTTCAGAAATCATTCTAATACGCTGATTTACTGATATGATCATTTATCAATAATGAAAACAGTTGTGCTGTTTCATTTATTTGACTAACAGCATTTGTTGGAAATATAAAATTTAACATCATTGATGTCTTTACTACCACTTTTGATCAGTTTAATGTGTGCTTGCAGAATAAAAAAAATAATAAAATCTTACTGACCCCAAACTTTTCAACATTATTACATGTTGCTATAATGCAAACTTCCATAAAATAACCTATTTTTTGTGCAATACAATAACTGTTTAACAGTTATGAGAAATATTTAATGAAAAAATAAAAAAAATTATATAACAATGTACATAATTTTATATAAAATAGAATGATTTAATCATGCATAAAATACAACATAAAAAACATAACTTCACAAACATAATAACTTTTTGCTTATCTCCAAATATGTTCTTACATCTCTTTTACTTTTTACGTATCTATATAATGTTTTACTTAAGCTATGTTGCGTGTAGCCCTGTTAGGGTGTGATGCCCCCTATAAAAAATGGAACACTCCACCTGTGACACACAGGAAGTGACGTCATTGGAAATCATTCAAATTGGAGGGAAACAAGTAAGAGCTCGTTTTATTTGTTTTTTTTCGTTGCTAGCAGAAATTTGAACTTTGTCACAAATGTTAGAACGAGAAAAATTACCAAATGAAAAAATAACAGACAGTTACAGATATCAATAAGTTGTATTTATTGATATTTGGCTATGACTGAAATGTTTCTAAAATCAAACCGCAGCCTTGTACATTTTAACGCACATTAAGGCACACTAAATATGATGTAAAATAAATGTCATTTTTATGATTTAAAGTAGGCTATGTATCCTTTGCGATCATTAAACTGTATCATAGTTCCAGCCATTGAAAGCTTGATATCAAAGGCCTTCTGTCGTCTCGATCCATTTGAAATGTTTATGAGAAACCCATAGACTCGGTATAATGAGGTCAGCATGTTGTGTGTTTTGACAGCTGGTCAGTGTAAATCACATGTGATGCTGAGCGTGAGTGACCTCTGGGCCGAGGCTGGAGCGTATAGTGCTGTGTGTCAGAGGACGAGACTGAGGATGTGTGTATGTTGAGAGGTCATGGGTCAGTGCTGTGTGTCAGAGGACGAGACTGAGGATGTGTGTATGTTGAGTGTCATGGGTCAGTGCTGTGTGTCAGAGGACGAGACTGAGGATGTGTGTATGTTGAGAGGTCATGTCAGTGCTGTGTGTCAGAGGACGAGACTGAGGATGCGTGTGTTGAGAGGTCATGGGTCAGTGAGAGGACGAGACTGAGGATGTGTGTATGTTGAGTGGTCATGGGTCAGTGCTGTGTGTCAGAGGACGAGACTGAGGATGCGTGTATGTTGAGTGGTCATGGGTCAGTGCTGTGTGTCAGAGGACGAGACTGAGGATGTGTGTATGTTGAGTGGTCATGGGTCAGTGCTGTGTGTCAGAGGACGAGACTGAGGATGTGTGTATGTTGAGCGGTCATGGGTCAGTGCTGTGTGTCAGAGGACGAGACTGAGGATGTGTGTATGTTGAGTGGTCATGGGTCAGTGCTGTGTGTCAGAGGACGAGACTGAGGATGTGTGTATGTTGAGTGGTCATGGGTCAGTGCTGTGTGTCAGAGGACGAGACTGAGGATGTGTGTATGTTGAGTGGTCGTGTATGTTGAGTGGTCATGGGTCAGTGCTGTGTGTCAGAGGACGAGACTGAGGATGCGTGTATGTTGAGTGGTCATGGGTCAGTGCTGTGTGTCAGAGGACGAGACTGAGGATGTGTGTATGTTGAGTGGTCATGGGTCAGTGCTGTGTGTCAGAGGACGAGACTGAGGATGTGTGTATGTTGAGTGGTCATGGGTCAGTGCTGTGTGTCAGAGGACGAGACTGAGGATGCGTGTATGTTGAGTGGTCATGGGTCAGTGCTGTGTGTCAGAGGACGAGACTGAGGATGTGTGTATGTTGAGTGGTCATGGGTCAGTGCTGTGTGTCAGAGGACGAGACTGAGGATGTGTGTATGTTGAGTGGTCATGGGTCAGTGCTGTGTGTCAGAGGACGAGACTGAGGATGTGTGTATGTTGAGTGGTCATGGGTCAGTGCTGTGTGTCAGAGGACGAGACTGAGGATGTGTGTATGTTGAGTGGTCATGGGTCAGTGCTGTGTGTCAGAGGACGAGACTGAGGATGTGTGTATGTTGAGTGGTCATGGGTCAGTGCTGTGTGTCAGAGGACGAGACTGAGGATGCGTGTATGTTGAGTGGTCATGGGTCAGTGCTGTGTGTCAGAGGACGAGACTGAGGATGTGTGTATGTTGAGTGGTCATGGGTCAGTGCTGTGTGTCAGAGGACGAGACTGAGGATGTGTGTATGTTGAGTGGTCATGGGTCAGTGCTGTGTGTCAGAGGACGAGACTGAGGATGCGTGTATGTTGAGTGGTCATGGGTCAGTGCTGTGTGTCAGAGGACGAGACTGAGGATGTGTGTATGTTGAGTGGTCATGGGTCAGTGCTGTGTGTCAGAGGACGAGACTGAGGATGTGTGTATGTTGAGTGGTCATGGGTCAGTGCTGTGTGTCAGAGGACGAGACTGAGGATGCTGTATGTTGAGTGGTCATGGGTCAGTGCTGTGTGTCAGAGGACGAGACTGAGGATGCGTGTGTATGTTGAGTGGTCATGGGTCAGTGCTGTGTGTCAGAGGACGAGACTGAGGATGTGTGTATGTTGAGTGGTCATGGGTCAGTGCTGTGTGTCAGAGGACGAGACTGAGGATGTGTGTATGTTGAGTGGTCATGGGTCAGTGCTGTGTGTCAGAGGACGAGACTGAGGATGTGTGTATGTTGAGTGGTCATGGGTCAGTGCTGTGTGTCAGAGGACGAGACTGAGGATGTGTGTATGTTGAGTGGTCATGGGTCAGTGCTGTGTGTCAGAGGACGAGACTGAGGATGTGTGTATGTTGAGTGGTCATGGGTCAGTGCTGTGTGTCAGAGGACGAGACTGAGGATGTGTGTATGTTGAGTGGTCATGGGTCAGTGCTGTGTGTCAGAGGACGAGACTGAGGATGTGTGTATGTTGAGTGGTCATGGGTCAGTGCTGTGTGTCAGAGGACGAGACTGAGGATGCGTGTATGTTGAGTGGTCATGGGTCAGTGCTGTGTGTCAGAGGACGAGACTGAGGATGTGTGTATGTTGAGCTGTCATGTCAGTGCTGTGTGTCAGAGGACGAGACTGAGGATGTGTGTATGTTGAGTGGTCATGGGTCAGTGCTGTGTGTCAGAGGACGAGACTGAGGATGTGTGTATGTTGAGCTGTCATGGGTCAGTGCTGTGTCAGAGGACGAGACTGAGGATGCGTGTATGTTGAGTGGTCATGGGTCAGTGCTGTGTGTCAGAGGACGAGACTGAGGATGTGTGTATGTTGAGTGGTCATGGGTCAGTGCTGTGTGTCAGAGGACGAGACTGAGGATGTGTGTATGTTGAGTGGTCATGGGTCAGTGCTGTGTGTCAGAGGACGAGACTGAGGATGAGTGTATGTTGAGTGGTCATGGGTCAGTGCTGTGTGTCAGAGGACGAGACTGAGGATGCGTGTATGTTGAGAGGTGTCAGTGCTGTGTGTCAGAGGACGAGACTGAGGATGCGTGTATGTTGAGTGGTCATGGGTCAGCTGTGTGTCAGAGGACGAGACTGAGGATGCGTGTATGTGTGGTCATGTCAGTGCTGTGTGTCAGAGGACGAGACTGAGATGCGTGTATGTTGAGAGGTCATGTCAGTGCTGTGTGTCAGAGGACGAGACTGAGATGCGTGTATGTTGATGGGTCAGTGCTGTGTGTCAGAGGACGAGACTGAGATGAGTGAGTGGTGTGTGTATGTTGAGTGGTCATGGGTCAGTGCTGTGTGTCAGAGGACGAGACTGAGTGCTGTGTGTCAGATGAGGATGTGTGTATGTTGAGTGGTCATGGGTCAGTGCTGTGTGTCAGAGGACGAGACTGAGGATGCTGGGTGTAGTTGAGTGGTCATGGGTCAGTGCTGTGTGTCAGAGGACGAGACTGAGGATGTGTGTATGTTGAGTGGTCATGGGTCAGTGCTGTGTGTCAGAGGACGAGACTGAGGATGTGTGTATGTTGAGTGGTCATGGGTCAGTGCTGTGTGTCAGAGGACGAGACTGAGGATGTGTGTATGTTGAGTGGTCATGGGTCAGTGCTGTGTGTCAGAGGACGAGACTGAGGATGTGTGTATGTTGAGTGGTCATGGGTCAGTGCTGTGTGTCAGAGGACGAGACTGAGGATGTGTGTATGTTGAGTGGTCGTGTATGTTGAGTGGTCATGGGTCAGTGCTGTGTGTCAGAGGACGAGACTGAGGATGCGTGTGTTGATGTTGGGTCAGTGCTGTGTGTCATGAGGTGTGTGTATGTTGAGTGGTCAGTGCTGTGTGTCAGAGGACGAGACTGAGGATGCTGTATGTTGAGTGGTCATGGGTCAGTGCTGTGTGTCAGAGGACGAGACTGAGGATGTGTGTATGTTGAGTGGTCATGGGTCAGTGCTGTGTGTCAGAGGACGAGACTGAGGATGTGTGTGTATGTTGAGTGCTGTCATGGGATGCAGTGCTGTGTGTGTGTGTCAGAGGACGAGACTGAGGATGCGTGTATGTTGATCATGTCAGTGCTGTGTGTCAGAGGACGAGACTGAGGATGCGTGTATGGAGTGTGTGCTGTGTGTCAGTGAGGATGTGTGTATGTTGAGTGGTCATGGGTCAGTGCTGTGTGTCAGAGGACGAGACTGAGGATGTGTGTATGTTGAGTGCTGTGTGTCAGGTGGTCATGGGTCAGTGCTGTGTGTCAGAGGACGAGACTGAGGATGTGTGTATGTTGAGTGGTCATGGGTCAGTGCTGTGTGTCAGAGGACGAGACTGAGGATGTGTGTATGTTGAGTGGTCATGGGTCAGTGCTGTGTGTCAGAGGACGAGACTGAGGATGCTGATGTTGATGTCAGTGCTGTGTGTCAGAGGACGAGACTGAGGATGTGTGTATGTTGAGTGGTGTCAGTGCTGTGTGTCAGAGGACGAGACTGAGGATGCGTGTATGTTGAGTGGTCATGGGTCAGTGCTGTGTGTCAGAGGACGAGACTGCTGTGTGATGTGTGTGGGATCTGTATGTTGAGTGGTCATGTGTGCTGTGTGTCAGAGGACGAGACTGAGGATGTGTGTATGTTGAGTGGTCATGGGTGTGCTGTGTGTCAGAGGACGAGACTGCTGGTGTCAGAGGACGAGACTGAGGATGCGTGTATGTTGATGTTGAGAGGACGAGACTGAGATCATGGGTCAGTCAGTGCTGTGTGTCAGAGGACGAGACTGAGGATGTGTGTATGTTGAGTGGTCTGGGTCAGTGCTGTGTGTCATGAGGATGTCGGTGGGTCAGTGCTGTGTGTCAGTGCTGTGTTGAGAGGTCAGGGTCAGTGCTGTGTGTCAGAGGACGAGACTGAGGATGTGTGTATGTTGAGTGGTCATGGGTCAGTGCTGTGTGTCAGAGGACGAGACTGAGGATGTGTGTATGTTGAGTGTCATGGGTCAGTGCTGTGTGTCATGAGGATGCGTGTATGTTGAGAGGTCATGGGTCAGTGCTGTGTGTCAGAGGACGAGACTGAGGATGCTGTATGTTGAGAGGTCTGGGTCAGTGCTGTGTGTCAGAGGACGAGACTGAGGATGTGTGTATGTTGAGTGGTCATGGGTCAGTGCTGTGTGTCAGAGGACGAGACTGAGGATGTGTGTATGTTGAGTGGTCTGGGTCAGTGCTGTGTGTCAGAGGACGAGACTGAGGATGTGTGTATGTTGAGTGGTCATGGGTCAGTGCTGTGTGTCAGAGGACGAGACTGAGGATGTGTGTATGTTGAGTGGTCATGGGTCAGTGCTGTGTGTCAGAGGACGAGACTGAGGATGTGTGTATGTTGAGTGGTCATGGGTCAGTGCTGTGTGTCATGAGGATGTGTGTATGTTGAGTGGTCATGGGTCAGTGCTGTGTGTCAGAGGATGAGACTGAGGATGCGTGTATGTTGAGTGGTCATGGGTCAGTGCTGTGTGTCAGAGGACGAGACTGAGGATGTGTGTATGTTGAGTGGTCATGGGTCAGTGCTGTGTGTCAGAGGACGAGACTGAGGATGTGTGTATGTTGAGAGGTCTGGGTCATGCTGTGTGTCAGAGGATGAGACTGAAGATGCGTGTATGTTGAGTGGTCATGGGTCAGTGCTGTGTGTCAGAGGACGAGACTGAGGATGCGTGTATGTTGAGTGGTCATGGGTCAGTGCTGTGTTTTATTGCGCTATATGGACTTGGCAATGCTGTCATGGGCTGTTTCGTCATGTGTGTGTGTGTCTGTGAGGCTTTGAGGACGCCGAGAGCTTCAGCGCTTCATTATGACTGAGAACTGACTGATGTGATTATTGCTGTTTGTTGTCAGGGAAGAAAATCTCAGATCTCTTCTAATGGGAAGATCAGCTTTCTATTGCACAGGCTCAGACTCTTGATTCTATCCCATAGTTTTGAAAAAATAAAATGTTTGTGTATGTATAGTAAATATAATGAATAAATAATAAAAAAATCACACAAGCTGTTCTATAAAATATAAATATAAAACATCTGTGTGTGTGTGTGTATATATATATATTGTGTTTGTGATTTTTTTTTAAATTAAAATTATTTTTATTCTTAGACTTATTTTATATTCCATTCCACAAAATAAAAGTATAATAAGAAATAGCTCGTTTTGATTAAATAAAAATCATATGCACACGTGTTTATTTATTTATTGAATTCTCTTAAGCAGCACAATTATTGAAGCGTCAGTGATGGCAGATCATTATGAATCAGAATCAGACAGTATTAGATTGTTTTAAGCAGAGGACATTAAATGTGCTTTCAGCTGATGTCGAATCCGTCGTGCTGGAATAAAACACGTCACAAACGATGAGCCTGACGACTGATTTCTGAAAGCAGACAGCGACCCGAGCGGGAAAAATCTCTGAATAAGACATTTACAGACACAGAGAAAACATCCCTGACCTCATGTCCTCTCTCACCATCATCTCAATGTGATCTTTACTCATACATCTATAGAGATATTTATAATATCAGGTGAAACATTATACATCAATAATCAACAAGACCTCATTACATTGCATGTTTAATTAAGCCAGTGACATTCAGTTCTCATCCCAGAGATGAATGAGCTATGTATTAGATTATTGTGTATTTATATTTGTATTATATTTTATATTGTGTTATATTGATTGGACTGCAAAAGTTCAGTTATGATAATAAGTAAAAAATCACAGTCAAATATGGCTAAAAATAGCACACTGCATACTCATACTTTCAAAACACGTTTATTGTAATAGTTCATTTTTATTATATTACTATTTTAATAATACACTTTTTAAACCGTATTAACATGTTTGCCACATGACCTGTGGAATCAAGTCATCTTGGATATGAATTTTGCAATTTTGTCCAATTGCATTTATTTATTTAACAGTATTTTTAGACTTTTGATTATATAAAGGTGTACAGTAATGAAGTACGTTTACTTGAGTATTGTACTTAAGTACACGTTTTAATTATATGTGCTTTACTTGAGTTATATTTTTATATGAATTTAACTTCACTACATTCGAAAGACAATATCGTACTTTTCACTCCACTACATTTCTATCGGGGTCCTCGAAGTAGAAAGCTCGACTGATATTTCATTTCTTATGTAGCCCTATGCTACATGGTTGCATCGTGCAAAACAATGTGTGGCATCCAGTCATCTTGGATATTAATTATTATTTTTGTACAATTAAAAATGCATAATTAAATGCTTTAACTTACATCAGTGTAGTCAAATAATGATTCAAAACAATGTTAAAAATCACATTTGCTTTCAAGGTCAAACATTTTGCCTTGCATTGTAGGATGCAGTATCTCAAGCAGTGTGCACTGTTCATTTTGGCAAATTCAACCGGATTATTTCATGCATACAGAAAATTCTGCATGCATACTGATTTTTTTATTTTAAAGATATTAGCTAGTATGCCGTTTGAAACCGAATCCTGCTTTATTGACACATTTCGGGCTGTAAAGTGAAGCAGCTTTTGTTTGGACAGTTCTTCTGCCAGCATGAAGTCATTCGCTCAGTTTTATCTCACTACAAAGGCCCTTAGCTCACCTTGGCCGAGGGAACGTCACCTGTGGGCTGGAATATCAATCGATGCAGCTGATGGATGAGGACAGCTCCGATGTGAGAGCTGCTGGAGAATAAACCACACGTCACCTTCCCCAGCGGAGAGATGAGATTCACACGGCCTTCTGTCTCTGGAGGTGAGATGGAGCCTGTTTCCGTTTCCTAAACACATTATATGAAGAGATTATACTAAGTAATATGGTGCATTAACAGAAACTCTTCATATGCATTAACTTCGGCTCCAGGATTATGCTGAATATCTGTTTGAGGTTCACTCAGAGGTCATCGTGGTCCACTGTTTATCTGCTGATTCTGAATGAGAGAAAACAAACTGTGCAAACCGCTTCCAAAAGCTTATATATCAGCTAAATAAGCCAAACTACATTCATTTTACTGAGTGATGCAAAACATACAATTATTATGAGGTGTTTTGGGTTGTTTTATATTTGATTTAGTGCTGTCAAAATTGATTAATTGCACCCAAAATAAAATATTTTGTCTATAATAATATATGTGTGTGTGCTGTGTATATTTTTTATGTGTATATATAAATTCAAACACATTCATGTGTATATATTTAGGAAAAATATGTTATGTTTATATATTAAATGTAAATGCATTTAAATATTTTCAAAATATATACTGTATGTGTTTGTATTTATATATACATAATAAATATACACAGCACACACACATATATTATAAACAAACTCTTTTATTTTGGGTGCGATTAATCGTTTGACAGCACTAGTTTAATTATTTAATTAAATATTTTTTATTTATTTATTTTTTACCTTTGTTTCATATGTTTATTAAAGAAAACAGTACTTTCACTTAGCAAATACAAATATTATTGAAATAAAATATACTATTAAAATAAAATGTTTTTAAATAGTTATTTTTTCTTTTTGTTATTTTTCTTTCTTTATTCTGTTTTTTATTTATGTGTATTCTTTTTTCTGTAATTTTTCTTTATTTAAGCACAATTCACAATTGAATGTCTTTATTTTTAGCACAACTGTTTTCAACTTTGATAATGATATGAGAAATGTTTCTTGAGCAGACGCAGAACAGTATGTGTACATTTGATTCATTCATTCATTCATTCATAATTATTTATTTTTATTTATCAATTTATTAAAGAAAATAGTACCAGGAAAGATTAATTAAATTAAAATGTATTCCTGAAAAAACTAATCTATCACCATTTTCACCAAAAATATTGTGCAGCACAACTGTTATCAACACTGATAATAATCAGAAATGTTTATTGAGCGGCCAATCAGCATATTATAATGATTTCTGAAGATCATGTGACACTGAAGACTGGAGTAATGATGCTGAAAATTATTTATTTTAAATGGTCAAAATATTTCCGTATTTTACTGTATTTTGATCAAATAAATCAGCCTTGATTAGCAGATATGACTTCCAAAAACATTACAAAATATGTAATACTTAAAGAGGATATTTTTTGTCAGCTAATGATGAGAATAGTTAATTATACGGTTTAATTTTCTTCCATCATTTGAAGCATCATCTCCCCTCAGCCGGACGTCTGGACCCTGTTACTGACCCTCATCATGAACGCTGCTGTGTCAAGGACACGCTGACCTTCAGCTATTATCCAGCTCACAGGAGCATAGCGGCGGTCAGCTTTATAAGACAGATGTTCACGTGCGCACCGGGACAAACCCAGGAGATCTCTGTATGCACACGCTCTTGGGAACGATAAGTGGGACTGGCAGGCCTGGTCAACACCAGAGGGCTTGAGTTAACTCTTGGCTCTCGTGAATTGTTGAAGCGTTGCTGCGTTAATATTTTTTGCATGATGTGATAATGAATCTATCGCTCACGGGAAGATGCTTTTAAATGCAGAGGGATGCCATAAATGAAATGCACACAATATACACAATCATTTAGCAACATTTAGGTGGTAGGCCTACTACTGTGTCCACAAATTTGCACAAACTTAAATGTTCAGTTTACACTTAAGCTAATCTTTCAAATGATTCTACTTGAATAAATTACTGGCTTTTGCCATTGTATGCTATTGTCCTGACCATATGCTCTCCTCTCCATTCATCAAATGTATTCGTTTATTCGTACATCTAAAGGACCGTAACATTAAGATCCCGGACGAGCCCCCACTTACTGTTACGGTCCTTTAGATGTCTAGGGAATTGGTCCACAACATTTAAAAACGAATACATTTGATGAATGGAGAGGAGAGCATATGGTCAGGACAACAGCATACAATGGCAAAAGGCAGTAATTTATTCAAGTAGAGGACAAGAAACGCATGCAACTATTTACAGTGCTAAAATAACAAATCAAATAAAACCTTAAGGGAGAGAAGTACTAGAGTGGTGTAATGACTATTAAAGTTACACTATATAACTTAAGTAAATCGGCTATTGAAATAAGCAAGTACATCCTAAAACCATCTCCCAACCCTTATATCACTATGGTAAGCCTATAATTATCTTTATTTTAGAGTTGCCGGATGGATTTACTGCAAAATCGCATACGTTTATCACTCCTCGGTTTATGTAATATCTTGATTTATTCATGGATATGAGGTAAATGCACTCAGACGGTAAATGCACTCTGTCACTATAACAAATTCCTCATATGTGTAAACATACCTGGCCAATAAAGCTCATTCTCAATCTGAAGAGTGATAAAAGTATGCAGTCTCCCGGGAAATCCTTCCCGACATCTCTAAAATATAAATTAGAATTAAATACTGAAGTTAGTGACATAAGGATTGAAAGATGGTTTTATGATGTATCGTTAATTTCCAACAATAGTTTAGTGTATCATTAAGTGCAAAATAATTCACAAGATATTGGTCCTTGAATAGGCTACATGTTCTTTAAGCAAAATATTGAGTCTGGAAATATGACCTGAAAATGTCTTTGAACGGTTTCGTGAGATTCCACCCAAGAGATGTTGTAGGATGAACGGTGAGAGACCACATCACAGCCAGACAGATCATAGCCGGAGGACAGACTCCAAGGACAGAGAGAGAATGAAGGTCGGGGAAACCACAGATGGTGACTCAATACCTGCAGGGAGGGAATCTAAAACTCAAACGAGCTTTGCCTTTGGTGGAGGAGAGGATGATGATACCTGCTGCATTGGAAACCATGGGACAGTTTTCATATAGTGTGCTATTCTGTCGTCCATTGTGTGGAGGTTCATTTAGCTGCTGGGAACTATCACCATTTTGCCCTTGAACAATGCTTTTAATGTATATGCTGAAGCGTCTGTTCTGCTCCATACAGCCAGGGTTGCCAGGTCTGCGTGACAAAACTAGCCCAATGGCCAGTCAAAAAATATCCCACATATCAAAACAAAACATGTAATTTCCATAAACCTACAATACATATTTTACACTCACTGTCAGGTACACGACTCAAAGGATTCCTACCAGTGGCCCTCCTTCACATAATTCATCATTTAGCACAGTTTTATCATAGGCAGAATGCTAAATATATAATAACATTGTGGTTACCATGATTTAACTATAGTAACCATGTACGCCCTTGAAAATCATAACAAGCAATGTCCAACTTTTTAAAACTATAGTTCTCTTCTTAAACATAAAGGTCAAACCAAAAGTTTGAATTAAAATTTCACAAAAAGCTTATGGACGTAATTAATAATATAAGTCAGTCGTAGCAGTGGTCTGCTGTTTTTGTCTCTCTTCTGAGGAAGATTCACTCACTTGATTTGTACCCACACAGAGAAATATTAGTCAGATGTTTTTGTTTTTTTTATGTTCATCCAATCTCATTTTGTATTATTTGGTGTTTAAAAAAAAAAAAATGTATATGTTTTCTTTGGATTGTTTGACTATTTGAAATAGAAAATTGTAGAATATACCTTAATTTGTGTTTCCTGACAGCTAAATTCACATACGTAAACAAAAATCTGCCTCTGAATCTCTCTTTTCTTTATTCAAAGTTGCTCTAGACAAGTACATGGAAACTATCCAAATCTCTGTTAATCCTAAAGCAGTGAAAACTGCATCATAGTTTAACCGTGGAATTTGTAGTAAAACATGGTTAGCCGTTTGCCAAACAAAAAAACATGGTAACAGTACTTTTACTATAATAAAATCATGGTTGCTTTTTGTAAGAGAAAAATATGACACATGTTCAGTATTAGGATTTTTTAGAAATATAGTGAAATGACATTTAGGCAATTCAGAAAGTATAGTTTGATTAAATCTCGAGTATTAAAGTCATGTGAGAAACAGAGGGATATCAGGGCACAATAAAGAGACTGAAAAGTAAAAAGGAAGTGACGGTGCAGTTCAGGAGAGAACTTTGAATCTTTTGCACGGCCCCAGCCTAGGATCGAACCCTTTTTATTGTGATGGACACACAGAAAATAGGGTTGTCTGTGTATCAGAACTTGTTGTGGGTGTATGAGATGGCCTGGGTATTTAAATCTCTTATGAATGAGCGCTCTCTGTTTATTTTCACGTATCACATGCACTCTGTGTAAAGGGAGCACATCTTATAAGATCAGATATCTGTCAAACTCCTTCAGCGTGGTCTGCAGGGGGTTGCCAAGTCCGCGTTTATTCCCCATGGAATTGGGCTACTGTTGCAATGGGTTGATAGCCCCCCCCCCCCCCCCCCCCCCACCCATGGGTTAAAGAGTTGAAATATTGAAAATTGCATTTGAATGAAATGCTTGTAACATTGAAATATTTAGTATTCAACCATGATAAACTGTGGTAGATGTTACGTTTTGTGAAGGATTGCCACTGATAAGAAGCCTTTCAGCTTTGTTTATGATCAGTCTGCATACCAGTGACCGTGAAAGATGTATTTTAAGTATGGAAATGACATAATTTGAGTTTGGATATTATATAACCCCCCTCAAACACCCACAAACCCAACCACCAAAACTTTATCTTTAAACTTGTATAATTCAAGTGAACTGTGCTCGTAAACACTTTGGTTATCTTATTTTCTTACTCTGTACATGTATTAAAAGTATAATTGTACAGTTTTCTGATGTATTTACTTTAACTTCTCAGGTGATTTCAAGGAATTACCTATTTCAGATGTGGCCGAAATTTAAATTGATCTATTGACACACCTAATTTTGGATAACAAGTAGAATATTGTAAGAACTTTTATTTCATTGCATTGCATTATAATCATGACCGGAAAAATGGACATTTAATAATTTTAGAAATATTTAAAAACATCAATCCTCTCACTTTGTCAGTTTCATGATATTAGAGTGTTTTCTCTCATTTTTTAATCCGGTTGTCTGTGCTGCGTCCCATAATGCCTTGATGTACAGCCACTAATATGTTGCCAATTATTCATTTTTGTTCAATTAATAACATGCAGCAATTCATTATCATTCTGGACCGTGGTTAAGTGTAGCACACTCTCTGTAGGGACCGTTGTAACGGCTGATTAGTGTGAAATGCATAATGACTCTGTACTTCATTATTGAATCAGGCTTCTCTCGTTTAGTTTTCTCGGGTTTCCCATCGGAGGTGATTAAAATGCTCATCTATGTAGGTCTATTCATATCATGTCCTTATGTAACTCTAGATATGTCTGCTGGCTTTGTTTGATCGTTTCTGTACTGCATGTTCACTCAAATCCTCTAAAGACACAAGCATACATATATGCATCATGATTGGAGAATGATTCAAGCCACACTTCCCAGGGATATATAGAGGCTGCATCTATTAAACCAGTAATCTGCAACCCATGACCATAATCTTGCGTTGTAACCTCTTCTCGACTGGAGCGATGTACGGTCAACTTGAGGTTGTTGTGTCATTACGTTCCAGGCTCATCATTATTACATGCGTTCCCTCATAAGCAGGCTCAAGTTTGACACATTTGAAGCTGGAATTTTGCAGAGAGGATTTTAATAAAAGAAAATGTTTCAAAGGATTATGATTTTGGCTCATCCCTAGTTTTGTTCTGAATAATAATAAAAAACATGGGTACATCAGTGCACTTGGAAATGCATTAGTGCAGTGGTTCATCAGCTTCATAGGTGTGAGAGAGAGCCATGAACTGAACTAACGAGCTGATGATCTCAATCAGGTGTGTTAAATAAGGGAGACATGCAACATGTGCAGAGCAGGGTGCTCCAGGACTGGAATTGAGAACCACTGCATTAGTGCACAGTGGAAATACTCGTCATCAGACAATTGCTTATGTGTGATAAAACTTCTTACCAACCTTGTAAAGTTATATCCAATGTTCAACTTCTACTCACGGCATGTAAGCCAATATACTGGTAAACCTAGTAACTTTTATGATGCATGCAGTATGCATGTCATATTTTCCAGTATCTAACTTTTTTAAATCAAGACACATTTACTGAAGAAGATATTAAGTCTTTTAATATGTTACGGCCCATATTAATAGTGTGAGACGCGAGCGACGGATGTTAACAGCATTCCAGCCGCAGTCAACAGATCACCAGTACAACACACGTTTAAATGATTTATTAAAGAACGATATA
The DNA here is from genome assembly GCA_027474115.1 of Schizopygopsis malacanthus. Lineage (NCBI taxonomy): Eukaryota > Metazoa > Chordata > Actinopteri > Cypriniformes > Cyprinidae > Schizopygopsis > Schizopygopsis malacanthus. The sequence continues at coordinate 28,766,252 of CM049882.1, read as the reverse complement.
TATATATATATATATATAAAAATATATATATATATAAATGTGGGCGGTTTTTGTGAGCTTTTGGGCTGGAAATCGGGCTTGGAAATCAGAGGGGGGTAATATTTTAATATTTTGTAAATGTATCAAATTTAAGTTAGTTTAAGATTAAAACAAGAAAAAAAAACTGCCAGTGGGGTCAGAAAAATAAACTGAGAATCAAGTTCACAGCGGAAACAAAGATACTTTTCTGACCCAAAGATAAATATTTTTTCTCATAATAATAACATGTATAATAATATAAGTCTCAGGTGTCCCCAGAAAGTCTCTGTGAAGGTTCACCTTAAAATGCCTCACAGATCATTTAATATACAATTTTGAATATGCCTTCATGTATTTTTAAATGCAAATGAACTGCTGTTGCCCCGCCTCCTTCCCAGAATAGGGCGGTGCCTAGTTCACGCTCGTTCACAGATGCCCTGAAACACCTGAACATCTCTTCTGTGTTTATCATGCTCGTGCTGTTCCTCAACATCATGAAAGTGTATTATTATCAGGCATCAGTTTAAACTTGTAATAAGTGGTTTTCTGAGGGCAAACATGCGAAGCACATGCACAAGCGGCTGTCTCATGGCATGTGAGTACTTTTCCGTGTGTTAATCTGTCAAATACACACAAGGTTAAGCAGTCGGTTATGGCTGTGAATGTAAACAGCTGGGAAAGAACTTCTATGTTTATATTAAATCTTGTATTAGTGACAGCAGCCCACCTGCTTCCGTTTATGCTGTTAATATCAACTAAACAACAAAAGCTAACCAGAAATCACTCACTGCTCTTGACTTAACTTTAGTGACTTTAAGAATATAGTTTTACTTGAATGCTGCTTTTAAATGCTATAGTGTGGTTTTAAACGTGTACAGCAGCCATTCTCAAATCTGGCGCACTCCTGCAGAGTTTAGCTCTGAGCCTAATCAAACACACCTGAGCGTGCTAATCAGCGTCTTCAGGATCGTTAGTAAATCACAGGTGAGCTTGATCAGGGCTAAACTCTGCAGCAGATTGGCGCTCCAGGGAAAGATCTGAGGAACCCTGTTGTAGGGATGGGGAGTCGACTCCAAAAGAATCGATTCCTCGACTCTGAATCGCTCTAGAGTCGGAATCGACTCTCGTTGTCGAGTCGACTCCGAAATCGCGGATGTCTTGATTCTCACATCTCTATATAGTGTCTGGCAGTTTAGTGCAGTATATCAGTAAAGAGTGAACGAAATGAAGTGAGGATTCGTTTGCAGTCCAGTCCGTGATCGGTGCAGAAGCAGCAGCACGGGCTCATTGTGCTTTAAGACGAGTTCGAGTCGAGTGCGCGATGATTCGCGACGGTTTGAAACGGGCCATATACTGGAGCTGTCGCAGAAACGACTTTTCCCCATACTTTTACCCTAGGCGAAGGTTACTTTAGAAATAAATAAATCATAGTAAATGTAGTTTGTAATTATACGTGCTTCTGTGACAGCTTTGTAGTTTAATCGATGCTTTATGCGATGTAATGTTTCATGCAATACACTTTGGTTTTCCATGGTTAACCTAGGCTACTTGTGTTCAATCATTAACCATTAAAAATTCACATAATAAACAAATCAATAAGTTTGCATTCGTATGCATTTACTCATTTAGGCTACTAACTGCTTGTTTAAAAAAAACCACCAAGACTTCAGCTTTTCCAATCTTTTTGCCCTGTGTTTTTTAAATATTTTTTAATTATTAGTTATTATTATTATTATTATTATTATATATATATTTTCTTTCCCAATGTGCTAAAGTGATAATTTCCAATTGTGTCATCCCATAATAAATCATAAATGAGTCGATGCATGGGACTCGAGGAAGGAGAGGAAAACGGCCAGAAGAAACAGTGAAATGTAGTGAAATTACTAACCTGTTCAAGTGCAGGTCAGTTTCATCTGTAATACACTACTGTAGTTCTGTCTTTATTAACCTAGTTGAGTATTAAACTGCTAGCACCTGTTAGACTGTCAGTATCACCCCATTATTATCATTAGGAATGAGAATACTGTACTCATTTTGGACACTTTAGATTGGAAAGATTTTTAATAAAATCATCAGGCAGATATTCACATGGATTATTGTTTAGAAAGAGAGGGAGCTAGAGCAAACAGTAACACACAAATATCAGTCAGCCCAAAAATACAATCTTGGGTATTTACGTCATTTTAAGAGAAATAAGAACATTATGGTGGTTGTTTTTCAACAAGGTGAACACAGTTCTGTTAATAACAGTAGACCTGGTGAAGAAGTGACCGGTACAAGAAAGAAAAGAGTGACCGAGATATTAGAGTAAATGAAGAACAGGAAAAGGGAAGTGAAGGTGAAGTTCAAAAGAGAAACTTTCATTATTTTCCACGGCCTCGACTAAAGACTTAGACCTTTTTATGTGATGGTCATACAAATAGGTTAATGGGGTCGTCCATGTTTCAGAAGTTGTTGTGGGTGTTTGGGATGGACTGGATGAGTGAGAGATTTCCTCGCCTGAACTTGTGTCCCAGTCCGGCCCTGGCGGGGCATCTACTGGTGTGACAGAAAACTGGGCAAGCTCGTTTGGAGACAGTGTTTCTGATTTATGGGGATTTTCTGATTATATGGTGGTTGCTTACACACTGCGGACACACATTTATATTCAAACACCGCATGCAAAAGGGAATTTTGCATTATAGGTTCCCATTTTAAGAATATTTAGATATTTACACTGGAAAACAATACAAAAATTGCAGTAAAAAACGAAAAAAAAAAATTTGCAGTGTAGAAAAGTAAACAAATTATATATTCCTCCAATAAAAGCACGTTTAAGACAATTTACTGCTCAAATAACACATTTTAATTAACGTGAGTGCTTCTGTTGTAAGTTAATTAATGATTTTGTAAAGTAAATTGTGAGGCCAATGATTTCTTCCTGGGAGAATTGATATTATAATTATAGTTTTGTGGATAACCCCCCCCCCCCCCCCATGTAATAATATGCACAATATTATAACTAACACAATGCATTTATGTAAGTACATGTGATGTGGTTTTTATATTTGTACATTTGAAAGCTTCTTTATGTGACATGTAGTGCATTTGCTTGTGAATTGAACACATTAACCGACACATTGAACACATTTAGTTCTAGATCAGCTTTTCATCTCCACCTAAAGCCTCCGAAGACAGTGGGATGTGACCCTGTCACTGAATGACATGTGAGGTAATCTTTGCTTTAGTTTGCTTTAGGGCTGATGGGTTATTATAGGCTTCCGCTTCCGGCGCTGCATTGTACAGTCGACGTTAGGGATGGCTCCGCTCAATTTGTGCTTTAATATCTCTCGTGTTTTGTTTCATAGTTTTTTATTGCTTTTATGTTATTATTATGTTTTTTTTTTTTTTTTGCACTTTCCATTGAGCGGACCTGTCCTGATTAACATTTCACTACCTATTATACCCTGTATGATTGTGTATGTGA
>CM049882.1:28700265-28755265 GCA_027474115.1 Schizopygopsis malacanthus | reverse complement strand
TAACTCTATAAATCTCTGTTTAAAGACTGATATCGCTGGCGACCAAACTCTTTCTCTCTCTACTCTTTTGAAGAACAAATGGTGCTTTATTCATCCGTCTGAAAGTGATTCTCTGAATCTTTCCTCCCACTACAAAGACATTGAGCTCAAAGGCAGAGCCTCTCATTAGCGTGGGCGGATGAAGATCCTGGCAGTCTTTGTTATGGAGACAGCGCGTCTGTGAAGTGCATCACCGGAGGGAGCGTCGGTCAGTTTAGATTGTGTTCCTCATCAGGAGACGGGAGGAATCCCAGGACGCTGTGATGGATTTGCACTACAAAGCCAAAGTGAGGTATCATGTGTGACTCTAGACCACCCAAAATCATGAGACTGAGAACGCATGAACCGACCATCAGCATCAACAGGCCAAACCTATGTTTAATTTCCTGATATACTAGAAAGTGTTCGTGACAAGCAGGTGTTTCAGGTCTGTTTCAATGATCAAAGATGACTCTGAGGTTCTGACTGCAGTTAAAATCATGGCCGTTATTGAATACAGCGTAAAGTTCATTGACTACAGATCATGTTCAGATTCATGTTTTCTCCAGTTATTACAGACTATCTGAACGTATTAATAATATTGTTCTTTTAAGAGATTAACATGTTGGTCTGTTAAATTAGTGCTGTCAAATTATTCATTGTGTTTAATCACATCCAAAATAATATATGTGTGCATACTGCGTATATTTATTATGTATATACTGTATAATTATACACAAATGCTTGTATATATTTAGAAAATATTTACATGCATATGTACATTCATATAATTTATATGATTTAAATCTATTTAATACATAAACATAACACATTTTTATTAAATATATACATGCATGTGTGTATTTATATATACATAATAAATATACACCGTACACACGTAGACCATTTTTTTAATTTTGAATGTGATTAATCACGATTAATTGTTTGACAGCACTAATTAAAATATATTTTTTTGTCACAGGCGAAAAGTCTTTAAGTGTAATTTTAATTAAGTTTTAAAATGTTGATCGGCAGTTATTTAAGAGACCGTGCTGAGAAATAAAGGCCATGGCTTTCATTTCAATAAGTTACGTCATGAAATCAAGACTTTGTGGAACATGTAGGTTATGTAATTTGGAGATCTGACTTCATGCAAAACTTTTAGAACTTAGTTCTAAAAAAAACTCTAGAATCATTTGAGATTGGCAGATGCAACTTGGTTTAGTATTTTGTATGTGATGAAATTGAATTTTTTTGTCTGACTTAAGAATCTAAATACTTTTGGGGCCAATATACAGGTACATCTAAAAAATTTGAATATCATGAAAAAAGTCAATATTTTCTGTCACTCATTTCAGAAAGTGAAGCCCATATATTATATAGATTCATTACACATAAAGTGAAATATTTCAAGCCTTTATTTCTTGAAATTTTGATGATTATGGCTTACAGATAATGAAAATTAAAAATGCAGTGTCTCAGAAAATTAGAATATTACATTAGATCAATAAAAAAGGATATTTTAAACATATGTCAGGCTTCTGAAAAGTATGTTCATTTCTATGCACTCAGTATTTGGTTTCATTTACTGTATATGTACTCAATACTTGGTTTAATTTACTGTATATGCACTCAATACTTGGTTTAATTTACTGTATATGCACTCAATACTTGGTTTCATTTACTGTATATGTACTCAATACTTGGTTTAATTTACTGTATATGTACTCAATACTTGGTTTCATTTACTGTATATGTACTCAATACTTGGTTTCATTTACTGTATATGTACTCAATACTTGGTTTCATTTACTGTATATGTACTCAATACTTGGTTTCATTTACTGTATATGCACTCAATACTTGGTTTCATTTACTGTATATGCACTCAATACTTGGTTTCATTTACTGTATATGCACTCAATACTTGGTTTCATTTACTGTATATGCACTCAATACTTGGTTTCATTTACTGTATATGTACTCAATACTTGGTTTCATTTACTGTATATGCACTCAATACTTGGTTTCATTTACTGTATATGCACTCAATACTTGGTTTCATTTACTGTATATGCACTCAATACTTGGTTTCATTTACTGTATATGCACTCAATACTTGGTTTCATTTACTGTATATGTACTCAATATTTGGTTTCATTTACTGTATATGTACTCAATACTTGGTTTCATTTACTGTATATGTACTCAATACTTGGTTTAATTTACTGTATATGCACTCAATACTTGGTTTCATTTACTGTATATGCACTCAATACTTGGTTTCATTTACTGTATATGTACTCAATACTTGGTTTAATTTACTGTATATGCACTCAATACTTGGTTTCATTTACTGTATATGCACTCAATACTTGGTTTCATTTACTGTATATGCACTCAATACTTGGTTTCATTTACTGTATATGCACTCAATACTTGGTTTCATTTACTGTATATGCACTCAATACTTGGTTTCATTTACTGTATATGCACTCAATACTTGGTTTCATTTACTGTATATGCACTCAATACTTGGTTTCATTTACTGTATATGCACTCAATACTTGGTTTCATTTACTGTATATGCACTCAATACTTGGTTTCATTTACTGTATATGCACTCAATACTTGGTTTCATTTACTGTATATGCACTCAATACTTGGTTTCATTTACTGTATATGCACTCAATACTTGGTTTCATTTACTGTATATGCACTCAATACTTGGTTTCATTTACTGTATATGCACTCAATACTTGGTTTCATTTACTGTATATGCACTCAATACTTGGTTTCATTTACTGTATATGCACTCAATACTTGGTTTCATTTACTGTATATGCACTCAATACTTGGTTTCATTTACTGTATATGTACTCAATACTTGGTTTCATTTACTGTATATGCACTCAATACTTGGTTGGGCCTCCTTTTGCATGAATTACTGCATCAATGCGGCGTGGCATGGAGGTGATCGGCCCGTGGCACTGCTCAGGTGTAATGAAGCCTAGGTTGCTTTGACAGTGTCCTTCAGCTCGATATTCGCCGACGGTTAAGGGCACGCGTAAAAGCGTCATTTTTTTTAAAAAACGCCTCGGGTTCGTTTTTTTGGTGTGACGCGCCGCGTCAAAAACTATCCGACCAATGAGATTGGCGCTTTTGCTCACGTGTCTGGAGCAGCTGAAGTTACAGTAAAACACAACCTGGGGGCGCTCAAACACAAAACAGTCTTGCCGAGCACACATACGTAACGACGAAGAAGATATACGCCAAGTAGCATCTACACTGCCGGGAAGACATAAGAAGACAAAGAAGATGCAAGGGCGTAAATACTTGCTCTCTTCTTCTGAGTGACAAGCGAGTGTCAGAAGCGTAAAGCGCCACCTTGTGTACCGGGGTATTTCTGTTTTAAATTAAGCGCCATCTAATGTCAGGGAATGAATTTGCATGTTCACTCGGCTCATCGTCAGCGAAAATCGCTTGGGTGTGAACACCAAAAACGCGTTGAAAAACGCTGGCGAATAACGCGCGCCGATATTCATCCCGGTGTGTACGGGCCTTTAAGCTGTGCTGTTGTTGGCTGCCACAGTAACGGCATTAAGCGAAGGAATCCCTTTAAAGTACTTGTTTTGCATACCAGTAAATTGTTCAGTGGACAAAATCCTGCGAGCTTCGCCCCGATCGGGAGCTGTATGTGCACATGTGCTCATCTGTTATCAATGCAGCTGACCTCACATCACTTCATCTTCACACTCATTAAACTAAACCGGTCCTTTACTGCAAAAAAAAAGAAACCTCATTTGCGACACTGTATAGTAATAAACCCATGGTGCCATGTGCTTTTTTTTACCATTTCATAGGTTTCACGTTATATTGTTGGCTCGGAAAATATATAAATACACATGTCCAGTAGCCCTTCTAGCTTTAACCACAAATCAGACAGAAGAGCAGAGTAACTTCAGTGGACTTACACCTGAGAAATGGTGTGTTTCACGGTTGACATAAAATACTTTCTGATGTTTATTCATCTTCTTTTTTTAGAAGATTGTTGTTTCTGATGTTTGATGATGCTCTTCTGATGTTTTCATTTCTTTTAAAAATGACAATTTAAAATCCTGATACCTTGTTTCATACAAGTAACCTGTCTGGTCTGTCGGCATGTTTTCAGTTTCCTCTTTACTCTACGATATATTTTCCTCTGCTTGAAAAATGATGTGTAGTGTGAGAGTGGCATTGTTTGTCGGGGATAGCAACAGTTACTAAGGGTGGGCGGGTCATTGTGAACAGTCAGTTGATGGACTGGAGTGGTGTGGATTATTGTGATGTTTTTATCAGTCTCTCATTCTGACGGCACCCATTCACTGCAGAGCATCCATTGGTGACAAGTGATGTAATGCTACATTTCTCCAAATCTGATGAAGACAAATTCATCCTAATCTTGGATGTTATGAGTGTGAGTCCATTTTCAGCAAATATTCTTTTTTTGCGTGAACTATTCCTAGAACGAATCCAAAATATCTCACCATTAATATCTAGCAGTTGTTCTATTGCTCCAGCTGTGATTAAACTCTATGAATAGAATCAGTCTGCTCTGTTCTGAAATGAACGCAGTTACTCATCACATCACATTATTTTGAGACTCTTAACTGGATGAGAATAAAACCTCTAAAAGCAGAAAAGGACGAGGTGGAAACCAGGCTCTTTCATTCTTCTGAAAGGTATTAACATACAGGAAAGGACTACTTAGGATTTATTCAATTATTCAATTTTCAAAAGGTCTGTCTTGACGTATGAAAGGTGCATGTATAATTGACCTCATCATACTCTCATTACAATATGCTTTTAATGTCTTTGAGAGTCTTCTTGGTCTGGTCTTGGATTTCAGAAGTAGTGTGTGTGTGTGTATATATATATATATATATATACACACACACACACACAGTGTTGGGGTAACGCATTACAAGTAACAAGTTACATAATATAACTTTTTTCAAGTAACTAGTAAGGTAACGCATTACTTTTAAATTTACAAGAAAATATCTGAGTTACTTTTCTCCATTTATTGACTGAGTGCGCCGTGTGAACATGATCTTACTGTAGATCTAATCTAGACTAAATATGAATGTGTATTAATTCATCCCACTCGCAAAAAAACAGATTCAGTATTCATCAAAATGAATTAAAACAGTGAAAAACAAACTCAGAATATGACGCAAACCTGCAATAATTAAATATGTTAAACAACACAAATATACCTAATCTCATTTTAATAACCGATGTGTTTGCTGCTGACCTTTGATGATCAGTTCAATCATACTAATAAGCAAAAATTACTTTATATAAACTAACAATTGTGCTTCATTGTTTTTTTATTGTTGAAAAGTGTTGAACTCCTGTGTTCTTCTGTACAGACGTGATTTACTCGTCCTTCAGTCTGAGTTTTATTCATTACACTTTTTGGTGTGAAAGGCACCAAATATTTACATTTGCTATAAATATAACTTATTATATTAAACAATCAAGTCCTGCTCATATTTAAAAAGTAATGTGAAAGTAACGCAAAAGTAACATAACGCATTACTTTCCACAAAAAGTAACTGAGTAACATAATTAGTTACTTTTTTTTAAGGAGTAACGCAATATTGAAATGCATTACTTTTAAAAGTAATTTTCCCCAACACTGTGTGTGTGTGTATATATATATATATATATATATATATATATATATAACTTAATCTGGCCCTTTTAGTGGTGCAAAATTACATCGATTTCCCTTTAAAAGGCAACATGAAACAATATTCACGCCCAGTTTTATGTCTGTAATGATGTATTTCATGAGTGGAACATGATATAAAACATGAAATGAATGGTGTGAATTGTGATTTCATGTCGACTTTAAGGCAAAAATATCATAATAACAGATGGTGCTCCACTTTCCCATGGTCACCTCTTGCCAGCGTCTTATCTGTATGTGCCTCGGGCTCCACTAATCACACGATTGTCATGTGCAATAGCTGGAGGGAAAAGAGAGAGAGAAACAGAGGAATAATGAGGAATCTCAGAGGAATCAGACAGAAGCGCTCATCTCCGGGTTCCTCTTCAAGCACATGAGAGGATGATACAGCATCGTTATTCATGAATCCATTGTGGAAATTATGGATATAATAACAAAACCTAACCGGTGTCTCACTGTTTAATTTAAATATGTGTTTGGTTGTGTTTTATGAGTTTAGATCAGTGATGTTTTCGTATCGATGAGATACTATTTTAGGTTTTTTTAATATATATATTTGCTATTTTGTTTTAGTTTTGTATTTTTCGTTTAGTAATTTTGTTGGAATGTTTTTTTTTTGCTATTTTTGTAGCTTTTACTTTTAATTTCAGTTTTAGTTATTTTAACACATCAAGTTAAACTAAAAAAAAAAAAAAAAAGAGAAATGTTGCCATATATATATTTATGTGTATATACTCTACATGTATATGTGTGTGTGATTTTAGTTGATGTTTTTTATTTTATGTTATAAAAATGTTTTATTTATGGTTTAATGTTAAGTTTTTGTTTAGTTAACTATATTAACCCTGGTATAGATAGCCAAGTTATATTTTTGTAGCTATGAACTTTGCACGGATGAATATGATAAACATTTTCTTCTGTAATTTGTACAGCATGAACGCAGACCGAATGCATTGAATTTGGGGGATCAGGAGTTTCGTGTGAGGTCAAAAAAGTCCACTATGCAGATTATGCTCGTTTTGGGTTAAAATGAATTCATTAAATATTGAAACAATTACTAAATCTAACCCAACAGTTGGGTTAGTCCACATTTGACCCAAAGTCCAGTTTTCCGAGTGATCTTTCTTTGAAGCGCGTGAGCTTGGCAGTGGCTGAGGTAACAGTGACGTACCTTGAGGCGAGTGAGTCCATCACTGCATGTGTTCTGTGTGAATGCATCGCATGGTTTTTGGAGCGTGTGGTTTCTAGACGTGTTCCTGATAGTGGCAGGTTGAGGATTATGTAAAGTGTGAGAGGAGGAAGCGTGTGCCATGCTGTCATTCATGAAGCCATACTTACGGTTCACTGAAAACACAAGCACACCAGAACTTATGAGTTTTGTGTTTGCAACACATTTTACTTCTGACGTTTTTCAGAGTGAAACATATTGAGTGTTGAATCGAAGTATGTGTCTGTATGATTATTATTATAGTGAACGAAAAGTGAAAACATAAACCATGAACAGTTTTGTTAATAAAACCTAATATTAACTGAAATAAGATACAAAATGATTTTATTTCAGATAATTTTTCATTGTTTAACTTTAGTTTTAATTTGATGTACTAAAATAACTTAAACTGACATTAATATGATATATGTGTGCGTGTGTCTAAAAATAAAAACAAATTCAACATATTAATAAAATCTATATAGTATCTTTAAAATGTCAAATAACCCCATTATTAGTATATATAGTATATAATATAGTTTTAGGTAAATAATGCTATGACTTGGTAATATTTTTGACCAGTAAAAAATAAAACATGCATAAAACAAGATATATATATCTTTTAAAAACTAATAAAAATGACAAAAACACACAACAAACGTACAAAATTGTAACAAAAAGAAAATATTATAAATACTATTTGTTGTAGTGCATTTTTTGTCAATTTTTGTTTTTAATGTTTTCCAGTAAAAAAACAAGGATACACCGATTAAAAAGAAGCGAAATTGCAAGAATTATATCTATTGAAGATTTTAATATATTTTAAATAAAATTTATTTTTATTACCTCACAAATAGTTTTGTTTTTAGCACAAATCTAACCAGATTTAGTGTGTTTTTGCAGTGTTTGGACAAATCATGCACAATAAGAGCAGAAGTATATATTATAATAAGTATGTGTTTCAGTTTGATGCTTACACTAAAGTTTGTATCATTGGTTTTATTAGCTCTCACTTCTCTCTCTTGTAGCTCAGATGACACGAGACAGTTAAAGCTCAACATGGCAGGAATCCACTGAACACAGGGCGTGTGGCGCAGCGTCCCACTGAGCTCAAAATGGTCCCAGATGGGCTGTGACAGGTTTGACGGGTGGCCGGCGATCTCCGGTGTCAGTGCTTCCAGGGGGAGGATTATTTTGGGCTTCTGGTGAGACTTTGTCCTCAGGCACCATTTTGCACATTTCGGAGTTACTGGTGTGGTAACAAAAATAAAAGGCAGATAATTGGATTCTATCAGAGTCGCACAAAGCCCAGATTAATGCAGCACTGGAAACACACCTGACAGCTTCATGTTAATCTTCTGAGCTCAAGGGTTTATCAATAATTATTCATCAGCAGAAACATTCAAGCACCAACAGAAGCAGCAGAAAAACGATTGAATGAAAACTGCATAGAGCTGTTGAAAAAGCAATTAGGTATTCTGTTATAAATATACTTTTGTCTTGGTGTGGTAAAACACAGTAGCCTTAGAATTATCTTTATAAAAATGTTTGCTATTAAAAATTCAGGTAGTTTCAAGTAATCATTTCACCCCAAAAGCTAAGGGAAACAAATTTAAATATATATATATATATATATATTTTATGGGACATTTGGATTCTTTTTTATATCATTGTAACATTATTCCCATTAATATTTTTCATGATATTTTTCTTCTCAAATTCACATGCCACTAAAACAGTGGTAAGTTATTCTAAAATTAAACTTAAAAATAATTTTCAGTCAGATCATGTTTAGTAGATAAAGCTTGAAATAAAATTAAATATAAATGTTACACAAATAATTATTTTTTTTTAAATAGGAAATAGGTGTTTATACGTAACATATATAACATTTAAAACAAATATTTTTCTTAATTGAAATCTCAAAAAAAAAAAATATAGATAAAAATTAGAGAAAAAACTTAAACTTGACAAACTGAAATAAAAAAAGAGAAAATGAGAAATCTTGCCTTGAAATATTTTAATAATATCTGAAAGCAAAAATTTATGAAAATAACAAAATCACATAACAAAATGAGTAAAATGTAAACTAAAATGAAAAATAAAACTGAAAATAGTAATAAATACTATAATAGTATGTAAATAATACTAAAATAAAATTGCATAACAGTTGTATTTAAATGGTAAAGCATGCAGTTACACATTATGATTTATTGTAATGCCTTTATGTTGATAAATAAAAATACTGCAATCCATTTTAAAATAACTGTATTTCATTAAATTACTATTGAGAATAAAAGAAATTACAAAAAATTGCAAAATACATTTTAAATGCAAAACATAAGTAATTTCAGTGGGATTTCATGTTTGTTCTGCATTTTGTGGTGACTTGTGAGATGTTCGGGACAGGTTTTTATGAGATTCACCAATGAACACGCTGATGCATGTGCGAGTGTGGACCGTGTCAAAATGGCTTTCCTGACGCTGTTTTAAAGAGATAATTAATTATAATAATTAATTAGATTTATATAGCGCTTTTTTCTAGGCACTCGAAGCGCTTTACATAGAAAGGGGGAATCTGTATTTCTGATTCTGGTGATACTTTGACCCTCACAATTTATGAGCTGCTCCGTTGATAAATGATGTCACAAAATAAATCATGCAGCGCTCCGGAAGCCTACAGCAATCAATACACAAATCGTCACGTGTGAGTATTTACAGGCCGAGGTCACTGCCGATAGAGCAGCATGTCATCGTTTCTGAGCTCTTTGAGATGATTGGATTTTTCCTATTTAAGACCGAGAGTGCCGTGTCAATCACATTACGTGAGGTCAGTGAGTAAATCACTGCTAAATTAGTTGCTCAGTGAGTGTGAAATATAGTTTAGTGGGGTTAGAGGCTATTTGGACATTTTATTTTGCGATACTTTGGAATATAAATGTTCAAGGTTTGTTTATTCGTCACATACTAAATTATACAGGGTATAATCAGAAGTGAAATGCAAATCAAGTCAGGTCTGCTCAGTGGACAGTGCAAAAAAAAATAAAAGTAACACAACACAGGAGCATATATATATATAAATATAAGTAAAAAAAGAGAAATAAAGAGTCAAATGTGCAATAGAATAAAAAAGTGCAAAACAAATAAGATGTGCAAAAAACAGTATAATGGGACTTATAGTAATATGAACAGGGATGTGCAAGAGGGATGTGCAAACGGGTTGTACCGGGTATATACATGTAGCAGCAATACAGATGATGGTAAATGTAATTGAGTCTTGTAAGTGTTTATGAAACTGGGTTTGTGTTTAGGAGCCTGATGGCCTGAGGGAAGAAGCTCCTCCTCAGTCTCTCAGTTTTTGCCATCATGCTCCTGAAGGCAGTAAACCATCTGGCAATGCGGATCAATCTATATCAATACGGAAATCAGTTCTCACTATGTTATGCATTAAAAAAAACAAAGTGTTACCATCACTACTTCATTGTATCACCACAAAAAGGCATGATATTTTGTGTTTTGGGTGTTTTCTGAATCAATGCAATGACATTTTTCCCTTCAACCCATTAATAGTCATTGAGATTGTGACAACAGTCAAATGCTCCTGTGTGGTTCCTTTGGAAATACATTAGCATAATGTCTGTATTTACAGTTCATGGGCCTCATTTATAAAGCGTGCATGCTCTCAGATTTGATCTTAGCACATGCGTACGCTTAAATCCACGCCAACGCTCATATTTGATGTGAAGTGTTTAGCATCACGTCAGGGTCTGAACACTCTTTTAATTTTTCGAGTACTGCAGGTTTTTGAAAATGTAAGCTGTACTTACATTTCTAAATAAAAGAATATGGATAATGGCTGGTGATCTTTTACGTGTTAATGACATTAATTAGGAGTCGTTTGCAAGGCAGAGAGCTGAAACCATTCATTTGCGCACAAGGTCATTTGTGATTCATAGATTTAACATATTAAAGTGACGTGTACGTGTGTTTTATGTACGTACATTCATTTTTACAACACATTGCAATACATTTTACACATATTTGCGAGATGATCGATTGGTAAGATCAATTTTAGGATGGTGTTACCCCGGTCAGGTGGCTTCAGGTGTGGTTGTTTTAAACTCCAGGCCAGCAGAGGTCACTCTGACACCACTGCTAACCGATGCTGCCGTCCTCTGAAGGAGGATTCAGGTTATGATGGCAGTAAATACCTGGGGACAAAGTTTAAAAACATTACTGTATGATAACTGTTCCAACCACTAGTGTACTAGTACATACAACCACTCAAAACAGCATAGCAACATTCAAAAAGTCATCCAGAACACCTTAGCGATATTGCTAAGCAGTTGCTAGGGTGTTCTGGGTGGTTTAAAAAAAATGTTTTTAGACATTTTGTTCCTCAATTCTTTGTAATATCATGTGTATATATATAATCACACAAATCAGTTTTCACATTTCTAGGCATTCTGGTTGATTTTTAGCACATTGCTATGCAGTTGCTAGGGTGTTCTGGGTGGTTTAAAAAAATGTTTTTAGACATTTTGTTCCTCAATTCTGTGGAATATCATGTATATATATAATTACAGAAATCAGTTTTCACATTTCTAGGCATTCTGGTTGATTTTTAGCACGTTGCTAGGGTTGTTCTGGGTGCGTTCTAACCTGTTGCTATGCAGTTGTCAAAATATCCAGAATGTATCTTTCAATGTCAAATATTAAGACGTTACAATCATCTCACCCGCCATTTCTAGGGCGTTCTGGCAGATTTTTAGCACATTGCTATGCAGTTGCTAGGGTGTAGGTCAGGTTATAACAGGTTGGCCGGTGTGGTTTGTATTAATTTCCGGTGTACCGACGAAACATGCTGATTGTGCTACCAATAATATATTTGCATTGTTTTAAGGGTAGGTTTAGGGTAAGGGTAGGTGTGGACGGCTAGGTTTAGGGTAGGTATGTACATTAAAAAAAGCCTGAAACCACACGAATTAGATGCTGGTAGCACAATCTGATAGGTAGCATTTTCGCTATTGATTCGTGCAACCATCTTTTTTAATGAGAGGTAGCACAATCTGAGCGGGTAGCGCAAATAGTCAGAACACCGGCTGATCTCAGATGATAACGGGAGGACATGTGTGCGCTCGTCAGCAGACACCCATCCACCCGCCTCTCTTCCCATAATTACGGCCAATAATCTGAGGGAACGCCACTGTATATTAATCACCATTTCTCTGGACACGCTGCCAGCATCAGCAGTCATCAGCAGTCGAGTGCGCTCACTAGAGAAAGACAAAGACCCGTCATCACGGAGGGATGCCCATCTTCAGAGCTATTTATATCCATCTATCTGTGCCAGTGTACACCCCTGACGATGTGTCAGTTACAACAGCAGCTTCAGGCTGTTATATCATGTGTGATGACTGTAGGGGAGCACCTGGCTATGGCACTCTGTGGTCTTATGCATGTTGTTATGCACATGCAAGGGGGGTCATGGATGCTATGTAGTTGCTAGGGTACGTGGGTGGTTTTAACACTCTGCTATGCATTTGTTGAGGTGTTCTGGGTGGTTTGTAGCATGTAGCTATGCAGTTGCTAGGCTGTTTTTTGGCATGTAGCTGTGCAGTGTTTGGTGTTTGTAACCAAACAAGGTGTTTGTAACAGTTCTGTGCTGTTGTTTGGGTGTACAGGGTGGTTTTTAACATGTTGCTAAGGTGGTTTTGATTGGAGTAACATGTTGCTGTGCACTTGCAAGGGTGCTTTTTAACGTTTTTTTCCAGTTGCATGGGTGTTCAAAGTGGTATTTTACAAATTGCTTTGCATGTGCTGGGGTGTGCAGGGTGGTTTTAATGTTGCTGTGGAGTTGCTAGGGTGGTTCGATTGGATTAACATGTTGCTTTGCAGTTACTAGGCTTTATGAGTGGGTTTTTAACATGTTGCTATTGTGTTTTGGGTTGTTTTCACATGTTGATATGGAGTGTTTTGATTGGGTTAGCATGCTGCTATGCAGTTGCTATTGTTTTGGGTTTTCTGCTACAGTCCACCAAAAAAACATGGTTACAACACTTTACTATAATAGAATCATGGTTAATTTTCATAAGGGATATTACTATGCAGTTGTTAGAGTGGCCTGAGTTGTTTTGGAATATATATAGTCTGTTATGCTTTGCTCGCAATTTTACAATTTGGCACCTTGCTAGCACGTTTAAACAGGTTTAATTTCTAGCATGTTTTAACATGTTTGTAACATGATTTGGCACATTGCTTGTATGTTTTAACATGCTTCATTGCTAGTATGTTTAAACGTGTTTCATTGCTAGCATGTTTTAACGTGTTTCATTGCTAGCATGTTTAAACGTGTTTCATTGCTAGCATGTTTAAACGTGTTTCATTGCTAGCATGTTTTAACATGCTTCATTGCTAGCATGTTTTAACGTTTCATGCTAGTAGCATTTTAACGTGATTGCTAGCAGCAGTTTTAACATTGCTTTAGCATGTTTAATTTTCTTGCTAGCATGTTTAAACGTGTTCATTGCTATTGCTAGCGCTAGCATGTTTAAAACGTGTTCATTGCTAGCATGTTTAAACGTGTTTCATTGCTAGCTAGCATGTTTAAACGTGTCTCATTGCTAGCTAGCATGTTTAAACGTGTCTCATTGCTAGCTAGCATGTTTTAACATGTCTCATTGCTAGCATGTTTAAACATGTCTCATTGCTAGCTAGCATGTTTAAACATGTTTCATTGCTAGCATGTTTTAACATGTTGGTAGCATGATTTGACTCATTGCCAGCATGCTAGCATGTCAGATTTCTCAAGCCAACCTAAATAGAACAATATTTTTGAAGTTGATACCCCACTGCTAAATGCCAACACAGTGGGTGCGAGCGCTAGCGGGGGGTTTCTGAACCGGCTTCAAAGCTCAAATCGATTTCGATCATCAATCAGTTTCACTCTGTGTACAGTGAACAGCAGGCCGCATTTACCCCGAGTACAATTAGCCCACAGTCTCAGGAAATCTCCAACACATGCTGCAGCGACTGAGACCGACTGTAAACACTCACCGCTCTACTCGAGACTTTAAGAGGGGATCATGTGCTAATATAATGAAGCTTAAAGATGTCACTTCTTATTCAGATGTACTTTCCCGCTGTGAACAGAGAGCCGGAGCACATTTGAAGGATTTAATGTTATGTTGAGCGAGTCCCTCTGGAGGGGCGGTGTCAGGATCAAAGATCTTCTGGGAGGCAGGCTTTTCTGGAAATCATTTATCTTCTTGAAGACAGTAAAGAAATTTGTGGAGAAACTACTGACACACTTCAAACATAACTCGATTTGCATGTCCTGAGGGAGACAGCCATACACGGCAATGGAAGAGCAGTGTTGAAGGTTTAAGCCAGCTTAGGCTTTATGTTCTGGAGAAATGAAACGCTTTCGGCGCTTATGTGCTACATCTGAGAACCCTGCAAATCGTTGATTTTAAAACAACGCTGCATCACAAGGAAGTAGGTTTGCGAAAAGTGGCACTTTGCCATTTTACCAAAAGTTGTATCCATCCATTGGTTCCCCACAACACCCTGGCTTTCTACAAACTTCCCAGGCCACTATAGGAGCTGCTTAGCTATTTGCATAAAACCACCCAGAACCCCATTGCAATTGCATAGCAACATGTTAAAAACCATCCAGAACACTCTAGCAACTACATAGCTACATGTTTAAAAAAAAAAACATAACACAATAGCAACATGTTAAAAACCACCCAGAACACCATAGCAACTAAACAGCTGCATGTTTAAAAAAAACATCCAAATCACCATAGCATCATGTTAAAAACCATCCCACCCAAATCACCCTAGCAACTGCATAATAATCTGCCTAAAACCACCCAGGGGTGCGTTTCCCGAACAACGACGTAACTCACTGATTAACCACCATAGCACGATGCATCTTTTGGAAACTAACCAGCTAGGCACGTCTGATTTTGCGGAGTTGGATGTGTTCCAGGGTTGACATATATTGTTGACCCTGGAACAACATTTTAATCCAAAAATTTAATCTTGACAATTTTTCTAATTCTAAACCTAACTTTAACCATGAGTAATCCCTAAAATCAGAGGAAATGATAGATTAATGACACTGATGTACAAGCAACAAACACTGATAATAAGCCTAAACTTCACTAAAATTATAAACGTGTTCTTCAAATCTGATTGGTTAGTAACAATGTTGACCCAGGAACATGTCGCACTTGGTAAAATCAGGTTCTGCAACCAGCTAGTCACGACTGTTTCC
Organism: Schizopygopsis malacanthus; assembly: GCA_027474115.1. NCBI lineage: Eukaryota > Metazoa > Chordata > Actinopteri > Cypriniformes > Cyprinidae > Schizopygopsis > Schizopygopsis malacanthus. The sequence goes on along the minus strand of CM049882.1, from coordinate 28,740,019 downwards.
CGAACACGGTCGTATCTCCGTCTTTGAACCACGTTAGCTTTTTTTTTTTTTTGCTCAGAAATATAAATGTAACATAACTTATGCCAAGGAAAAGAGCCAGTTGTCACTGACGTCACAACACGTATGGTGAAGGGATAACAGCTATTTAACTAATTAGAGGTAAATATTTCTCTAAAAAAATTCCAAACAAAACATCCTTAAAGAAGAGCTACTGTATTTTTACAATGAACATGGCACCTACTGACACAAAAAGAAGTTTTAACTATTTTTGAAACAATTTTTAACCCTGTGCATTATATTTTATTTTGATAAATATTTCATTAAGATTTGTTGCGTGGATTCCCATCTTAATGCGTCATACTCCTGGGTTCCTGTTGGCATTTATGCACATGCCCACTCTTCAAAAACACAATGGACGCGCAAAAATACATAATTAAAATGCATTTTATATTTAGATAGAATGGAAGAAACGGATAGTACTGCATGTTAGCTTCTTTATTTATTTAAGCCCATGTATCTTACTAACAAGAAACTATGCTTAACCACAGGTGGAGAGCTTTTTTTTATTACATTTTTTATTAAGAACATGAACACAGCATTACAGAAAAACAGGCATCAAAAACAGAAGTTCCAAAGATGTTTGAAGAACAACAAAAAAATTAAAATACAACAAAAAGACATTCACAAGACGCCAAATACAGATTCGTAATATCTTACAATATTCGTTGCTTTTACATTTTTCACAACTTTAAGAGACTTCATTAACAACGTTAGTTCGTTAGAGAAAACCTTGTATAAATGAGGAGATTTCGCATGAAAAATGTTCCATTCAGGGTGATAAAATTAACAAAATTGTGAATATTTTTATCATCATTATCAAAGTAACAAATTATTTCGTTCACATTCACACTAGATAAATTTTAACTGAAAAATCTGAAAAACAGTCTTTCCAAAAGGATTGTACCACAGGTGGAGAGCTGTAGTTCAAACCATGTAAGTTAAGTTTGTGACGCTGATTGTGAATGTTCGTTTGAACTATGCTTTCGGGAAACACCGAATCACTGAAAAATGCTGTAACGACGGAACTTGAAATAATGAAAATGTTTTAAATCCAGAACATGTCTAAAATGTTACTGAAATTCCTTGATTGCATGTAAGCTACCATAGTTGGCCAAGAGAAGAATTTCAAAATAAAAGTTTCCCTGCAGTTTTCTGTCAAAATAAAAGCCCTATGGTTTAATGTTTTAAAAAAAGACAAAATACATATTACTATTAAATATATATTTCATAAATATTACTATTGTAATTGTATTGTTATAAAATTAAGATTATGAAACATTTATATAGAAAAATGATAGTATTATTTTGAAATACTATATAGTTCTATAGTATTGTAGGGATATTTTTTAATTTAATTGTAATAACTTGTTTAAATAAAAATATTAATAATTATAATCAAAATTAAAATGAGATGTTTTCGCAGTATGTTCTGCCTGTTTTCCTTGAAATAATACAACTGCATTGTAGTAAGTTTTGATCATGCAAATGTGTTCTATGTGGTTTTAATGTTGAATTAATTATCATCGTCTCTGCATGACTTAGATGAATTAACCCAAATCTAAAACCATCATTAACAAATAATATTATCCCACACATATCATCAAAATCATATCACTGACATGATAATGAGCAGTTTCCTCATCAGTGTGTGTTAGTTGTTCTGCCCACACAGAAACCAGCATTAGTTCATTAGCGCTTCAGCCAGAGCTCCACTAATTACTCTACAGAAACGATTCACTCCTTTCTCATTTCCCCTCGGGTCAGCCTGCTGGATTTTCTGTTATGTGTTTCTCATAACAGCATTTCTCTTCGTATTCTTGTTTATAGTGTTTTTGTGTCCTGTATATATTATGAGCATAAAGGAATTATTGAGAGATGATCAGATCTATAAGCATATGTACTAAATCTTTACATAAACATTGTTGAATTATGCCTCTTTTACATACGATCTGAATTATATTTATATTTAAATGCATGTATATCTGTAGCAGCGCCTGAAATAACAAATGCAAGTAAAAGTGTTATTCACAGTTGACTGGTAAATACTTTATTTTATTAAACATCTTCTGAATTTTGTAATGAAAATAGTTTAAAAGTCTATTATCAACAAAAGAGAAGCATTTCAAAGAAGTCTGCGGTATTGCATCAAAATAAAAGCCCTGTTAATTCATGTTTAAAAAGAAACAGAAAAAAAATCAGCCATAAATATTAGTATGATAATTGTACTGCATACTATATATATATATATATATATACCAATAATATAATTTCCCTTAAACTTATTCAATTAACATTTATTTTGAAATAATTTACAGTTCAATAGTATTATAGTGATATTTCTTTATTATTATTTTTTATCGTTTAAATAAATAATAATAATTGTATCATTGAAAATCATTATTATCATATATTTAATATATATTTAAATTATTATTGTTAAATTAATTTACAGTTCAACAGTATTATAGTGATATTTCTTTTTTTTAATCGTTTAAATAAATAATAATTATTTTATCATTGAAAATCATTATTATCATATATTTCATATATATTTAAATTATTATTGTTAAATAATTTACAGTTTAACAGTATAATAGTGATATTTCTTTGTTGGTTTATTTAATTGTCAGACTATTTATGTATGTATATTAAATAAATAAAATACGTTTCTCTAATAAAGTAATGCACATATTCTCATGGCCGATACATTTTCTGAAATCATGTGTTCCTGTGGCTCAGTGGTAGAGCATTGCGTCAGCAGCGCAAAAGGTTGTGGGTTCGATTCCCAGGGAACACACATACTAATTAAAAATGTATAACCTGAATGCACTTGTAAGTCGCTTTGGATAAAAGCGTCTGCTAAATGCATAAATGTAAATGTAAATTTGCCATATTGTCAGTTTTATGTGCTGTCTGTAGCATTCGTTGAATATTGCACATTTTACATGCCAAAAAAGAAATGGACAATTTATAGCACATTGCAAGTAGCAAGCATCCAAAAATAATCACTTGAATGTGACTCACTCATAATCACAACTTCAGAAGGAAGTAGGATCTTCAGTTGATATTGATGAGTTTCATCTGTGTAAACACAGCAGAGTTATTCATATCGCTGTGTGTCGTTCATCATCTGTTCACGCTCATGAGCTGATAAAAGTGCACGCCATATTACACGGTACTGTATTTCCACTCTGAAATAAGAGATTGAGCCATTCATCTTTGTTATTGTACAGCTGCGTGCGCATTTATTGTTTCCACAGCAACACAATGATGTTCCTATAGGAAGCAGGCACAGAGAATATATTAGCAATGTTATATGCAAAGCAGTTTACAGTACACTGTTTCCCCGGAGCATCATGGGACACGTGTTGTCCTGATCACTCACATACTGATGAAATATGAACCATGAACGCTCTGGAAGTTATTGTTGATTTGAGGAAAATGATTCAATGTAATCACAGAAGAATATTTCCAAAATATATTGTATGGGACCAGTGATACATTTTCAGAATTATTTGATAACAAAAAGTTTAAAAGAACAGTGTTTATTCACAATAATAATTTTGTGTTACACTATAGACTACTATTCAGAAATGTAGGGTCAGTACATTTGATCTTTCTTTCTTTTTTTTAAAGAAATTAATACTTTTATTCAGCAAGGATGTGTTAAATTAATAAAAACTCATAGTAAAGACTTATATGGTTAGAAAATATTTATATTTAGAAGAAATGCTGTTCCTTTTAACTTTTTATTCATCAAAGAATACAAAAAAAATATGACAGGCTCCAAAACAAATATTAAGCAGCACAACAGTTTCAAGACTGATAATAAATCAGCATATTATTATGATTTCTGAAGATCATGTGACACTGAAGACTGGAGTAATGATGCTGAAAATACAGCTTTGATCACAGAAATACATTATATTTGAAAGTATATTAAACTAGGAAATCGATATTCGAAATTGCAATAATATTTCACAATATTTATATTTTATCAGTATTTTTGATCAAATAAATACAGCATTGATGAGCAGAAGAGAACATTAGATGAGCATTAAAACAATCTTACTGATCCCAAACTTACTTATTACTTACTCAAACTGAAATGGTTTTAAAAATGATAAAATAATCAAAAAATTATTGATATTTTATATTAAGCAATAAATTGTGTATAAATAATTTTACACACAACACAGCTTGGGATATCTAAGTTTGTAATATAAATTATGTTAAGACATTAGTTTCTAATTGCACATTTTCTGTGATTGATCTTATATTCACAATATATTTATATTATCATAATTTTTACATTGAATCGCCAAATAAATGTATAAGCAGCTTAAAGGTGGAATATTTTAAATGTGTGTTTAATGGCATATTCTTTACTAATTAGCCTATTATTAATGCAGGCCGGTATCATTGATATCAATACTACTACTGATGTTTCTATTAATTTTTTTTAGCTATTAATTATAGCCATTAAAAAAACTAATATTATGTAAAGCTATACACATATACAATTTTTTCCCAAATATTTTTTTTTATTGCAAATTCACAATGTTTTAATTCAAGACTTAATTTATTTGATTAACAATACAGTAAAAACAGTACAAATTGCAAAATATTATTACAATAAAAAATAAGTGTTTTAGTTGTATATATTGTGAAATGTAATTTATTTCTGTGATGCGTAGCTGTATTTTCAGCATCATTACTCCAGTCTTCAGTGTCACATGATCTTCAGAAATCATAATAATATACTGATTTACTGCTCAAGACACATTTGTGATTAATATCAATGTTCAAAAGCGTTTGAACTGTAGTGAATGTGTTTTCAGAGAATGTAATCAGGACACACGAACACATAATGACCTGCTCTCTCTTCCGCCGCTAACAGCATTCTGTGCTAACAGCTCATCTGTTTTCTTTTGTTTGACCTGGAAACTCATCTCATCCTACGCAGAGGAAGGACCGAGACCTCTTTACACAAATAAACGCTCCGCTTTAGCGTCCAAAAACAGCCGAGCAAACAGAAATGCTCATGAATCCGTCAGCTGCAGGAAGGTAAGTAAACCCAACCTCAGCGTTCTGGACGAGGCAGCGATTAGAAAAGTCTCAGGCCTTAATAATTATTATCAGTAATCATTGGACAGCATGTGACGACAGTTTCTGTAGGTCCAGAACATATTCTAGACTTGTAGCACTAGTATAAAGTTTTGATTCTGGAAAAACATCTTACAACAATAAGTCTTTATAAATTATAGAAAAATTGAAAATTAGCGCACTGCAGAAATATTGTGTGAGAGTGTGTGTGTGTATACATGGCCGTAGCTATACGCTATAATAACCCTTACCAATACAACTCATTATATACACTATACACTTTAAAACAGACAGACATGTAGATGTTTGTGAGAGATGTTTTCTTTTTCGGAGGAATGAACATTAAATTATATCATAGTACACATCACTATAGGGGAGTATCATTTTATCAGTTGTTTAGTCATGCAGCAATACATTTTAGTTTTCATTAATAACCATTGCTATATAGATACCTTTGTCTAGTGCTCTTATGAATGTTGTTAGCAGGACTTTGTGAAAAGTGAAATATTATAGGCTTATGGAAGGAAATGGTATAGACTTGTTCATGGATATTTCATTTCAGTCTGTTATGTGTTCGACAGATCTCTGCACTTCTGTTTTGATAGCATTGATCAAGTTTTTGACAGATAATATCATGTTTTGCCTTTGCCTTACCGAAGGTGGTATCCTTACAATAATAACATGCCAGTGGGCTCTTTTGATTACTGTCAGTTTATGTGCTGGCGATAATTGGAGTGTTGCCAGATATTGCTATTAAAACAAACCAAAAATAGTTCGTCTTTTGTAAATAAGATAAGATAAAGATATCGCTAAAGCTAAACGTCAACTTTCCGCTTTATAAACTTACTAAAGTGTCAAAATAAGTAGAAAAGACAAGACCAAACACGTATAATAACTGGATCTGGCAACACAGAGGCATGTGCCTTCACTCACAACACACTAAACAAACAAATCCAAATGAAAAATAATTAGTACTCTTAATTAAATGTTTACACTTTTTGTGTGTGTGTGTATCTGTGTGTGTGTGTGTGCGTGTCTGTGTGTGCGTGTGTGTGTGTGTGTGTGTGTGTATATCTGTGTGTGTGTATCTGTGTGTGTGTGCGTGTCTGTGTGTGTGTGTGTGTGTGTGTGTGTGTGTGTGTGTGTGTGTGTGTGCGTGTCTGTGTGTGCGTGCGTGTAATCGTTTATAGTTGCTTGCAGTGATGTGGTAAACTGCACAGGAGATTATATATATTTTTTGTTGATCTATAAGTCTGTTTCTTTAATCTCATGTTTTGTCTTGTTTATTCGTTTTCACAGGTGTTGCTGCATCCCTGAATATATCCACGCTTCCCACAATCCTCTGGCTCAGTCGCTCTTCAGCGCCGCTAAATGGCACAGGTGATTTCTGTAAACACGACAGATCTGGATCTTCACCTCCGACTGTCTGTACAGATTTATTCTCATTCTGTGTTGAGATGCTCTCATCTGACCCGCTGAGATACAGTGTGTTTGCCGAGGGCCACTGAGCCAACAGCACACGAAGTACTGTAACATTCTCCAGTAATGACAAGAAGAAACCCCAGCACCACAGCGGAGACACATCTAATGTCTTTAAAACCTTCTCCTAGAAGAAAACAAACCACAAGCCAACGGAGACGTTTGCACCAATCTCCTACTTCTCGGATGTTTCTCCCATAATATCAAATGTGTCCTCGAGAGTTTTGTTCTTGGAGGACATTTTGGAGAAATATCTCAGACACCCACATTTCTTTTTGATAGACATAGGTCTCAAAATTATTTGTTACACATATAGATATAAATATACATTATAATAATTCATAGAAAGTATAAATCACTTATAAAATAATGTAATTATCACTTAACTAAAAACATGTAATTTTTACATAACTTTATATAATTTTTACATTATAAATATAATTTAAAAATATGTATATAAACAACAAATGTAAATTACGATTTGTAATGGCAAAAATGTATATAAATCATTTTTTACATAGTTTTAAAAAGGATAAAATTATGATTTATATTTGCTATTCCCCAATGAATTATAAGTAATATACATCATTTTTTAATATTTGAGTTTAACAAAGAATAATCTTGAAAAAACATCTGAAATATAGTTAGTAAATCAGACAACATTGTATTAGCAAGTATTATAAAAAAAAAAAGACAAGAAAATGGATGCGTTGCAATAAGTTTGCTGAAAAAGTGCATTAATAAACATAGTTTTAATTCAAAAACAAACAAAACTGATTTTGACTTCTGACTGTGTCTATTAGAGTACCGCATGATTAGCTTGTCGTGCATTTATCAGACGCTTCTGACAGTATGGCATTGAAAGATAAATCATCATTGTACAGTGACCTCAGTTTCCTATTATTCACTAACAAGCTCATCGACTTTGGCTCAGTGTGACGAGAAGAAGCTGAAGTACCACACCAAACAAATCTGGATGAGTTACCTACAGACACGCTGATATTTGAGCGAAGCCCAACGTGAGTAATCATCTAGAGCTGTAGAGATGATGAGATGCTGAGACACGCCATGAATAAGTCGCCTGGCAGGATTCAGAGCCGCACGAAACACTGCCAAACATGTTAGGTATGAAGGTTACGAGTCTTCATGAAATCATGAAGGTACTGTACAGAGATTTGAGTTAATCTCACAGAATAGTTCACCCAAAGAATAATTCATTGGCTTTAATAAGTCATACATTTAACCCTGGACAGTGCATACATGCTGCAAATGAGATTTCATTACAAATACTTTATGTAACACAACTAAATTGAGATCTTTTCAGCATGCTAAATGTAGGATTTATTTTAAAAGATTAATATGGTGTATGCAAAAAAAAGACTAGTCACAATACTTGCATTTGCACATAAATATTAGTTTTTGTGTATAATCAGTAAAAGACTCTGAAATTGAACTTATCAATGTTTCTCAGGTATTCTTATCTTTAGTTAGATTATAATGATTTCATATATCAGAATATATTGCATGTGGAAAATGATATATACTACATAATACCCATTCAAATTAATAGAAAATAAAAATGCATAACAATTAAGTAAAAAAGTTCTAATTTTTTTTTAAATATTATTTGTATGATTTAAATGTACACATTTTGCATGTATGATATATATACACAGACACAAATCATTACTGGAAATAAATGTGTTTGTATATACATACAAATTAGCAAATGTACAGTAGTATGTTAGTATGTTGTCTGCATATAGAAAATTTCATGTGCACACACACATATATACGTGTAATGTTTGTGTGTGTGTAATGTTTACGTGTGTGTAATGTCTGTGTGTGTGTAATGTTTGTGTGTGTGTAATGTCTGTGTGTGTGTGTAATGTTTACGTGTAATGTTTGTGTGTGTGTAATGTTTACCCTGTCAAGTTGTGAAAACAGCTCATGTGCTAGTGATGTTAACTAGTTCAGCTTCTCAGGAGTTGTTGTTCTTGAATCAGAGCTGATCGCACCTGCCACTCACACTCATCAATCCGCTTCATTACTGATATCAGCTCGTCTCCAGCAAACGCTGCAGAGTCTTCATGTGTCGACCTCCAGTCATTACAGACCTACATCACAAACTCACATCACTGCTATTGTTCCCAGAGGAAGACGTGTGTCAGAGCATCTGTCAGGCTGCTGTAGTTCATTCATCAGATCCAGAAGAGCTCCATACATCTCGTGCTTCAACAGTCCTGTCTGGTTTATTTGTGGGTAAACAAATAGCAGAATCAATCTGACAGCCGTTTGTGACATGAACTGCTGTTGAAGACCAGAATCACACAGTGTTATATGTGCTGATGTCATGTGTTTGTGTGGGAATAACACAGAGTAAGACCTACACAGTATTTTAAAGGGTTCGTTCACTCAAATGATGTTATTGTGTATGTATGACTTCTGGTTTCAAAACAGCAGCATTCGACATTTTCAAGTCTTCTGAAGTCATAGTACAGTATATAGCATGGTGTAAATTCACTTAGTTTTCATGGTTGACATCTAAGTGGTAAGAAAACCCTTAAGCTAGATCAGTGTGTATGAACACTGTTTAGTTAAGATGGAACTTTTCTGCCAGGACCTTTTTTTTATGGATTTTGTCTCACAGTTTGCTATTAGATATATTGTACATAATTGATGATTGTTAAACATCAAGTGTCATAGATGGTTTAGTGTGTCTACTGTTTAAAAAATTATATTTTGTATATATTGTCTTTAATTAACCCATTGTTGTGTAAATAGTGCATAACATTTATTGTTTGTAATTTATGCATATATTCAATTTTCAGAAATGCAGAAGTCAAACTCGAGATGTAAATTTAGAAAAATGTTAAACAGAACTCAGATGGAAAAAAAGGCAAAATTGCAAGACATGAAAAAAAAGAGAAAGAAAGAAAAAGACGAACTCACAGTTTTTATTCCATAGTGAAAAAATAAGGTTCACTAGATATCCATCATCCTATGCTTGTCACGGGCAGAACAGCAGCAGATATATGTGCATGATATTTTACATTTTCCCAAAAGCATCGTTAACTATGATCGTTAGTTCCAACAAACAATTAACAGAAAACACTGTAAAAGATGAAGCTCCTCCTCAGTATTTGTGTCTGGTTTTCATGCACAGATATCCAAACAGATGATAAGCCTGGTTTTCTGGGACATCTTTTAATATAAGAGTTGATGCAAAAAATGAGATCTGTGAATGATAAACCTGTATTCTAATATTATTGTTCTAGAACAAATATCTAAACATTCATAAATAAAGAGACATAGAACAAACTATCTAAAGATTCATAAATCTGACATCACTGTAAGTTCACTGATGCAGTTTTGCTGACATCATTTTGGTAAGTAATATCTTGTTTTCTGATTAATTTAACTAAACTTAAGTTTATAGTTAAAATGAGAAAAAAATTCATTTGAATTACTTTATTTGAATTAAGCAGATTGTTTTTCGTTTTTAAGCCTAAAAAAAACTCATGTAATCGTGATGCATTTATTAGAAAACAAGTCTTGTGTCATTTTAGTAAAAATATCTAAATATTCTTGAATCAAGACACAGAAGGCAAAACAAGCATGCCATTATTTTATGAGAAATGTATCAAAATTAAGTTTAGGCTTAAAACAAGAACAAATAAATCTAAAGTCAAAACATTAAAAACGAATTATTTTTTCCTTTGAAATAGTTTTTCCTTTGACCGACTCTATCGGCAGGTATTTTTTTTCTTGTTTTAAGCCTAAAATTATTTTTGATGAAAAAAAAAAAAACTTCTTTTGAAGTAATTATTCTTTTAAGAATGTGAAGATATTTGTACTGGAAAAGGAAATGACAGGTAAATGAGGATTCTGTAATTGATGAACACCTACATGTTCTTCTGGTCAGGGAAATCCCAGACTCATCCCCCTCTTCTACACGAGGAGAGCTGGACTCAAGCACTGCTGAGAAAGAGACAGACCACACATGATGCTTCCTGCAGAAACCAGCTGCTCTTCTCGAAGAAAGACAAAATATATTGACAAAATAATACAAAAGCAAACAAAATACAATTCAAATGACAACAGAATATTTTAAAATATGAATAATCTCAATGAATATCCATAATGCTGAAACACTAAGGGCTAAATAAAAGACTGCTGATTCTGGATACAATATAAACCAAATCTTTTAATAATTCCTTTCTGAACACCAAAGCCTTGTGAAAATTTTTATACCAATTTGTTTCAGTATTTCTCAGACATTTTTCTTAAAATTCCTAAAGCGAAAGAAAAATATACTTTTACTGGGAAAAGTCTTTAAATGTATGCCTTAAAGAGCTATTTAACCAATAATGAATTAAAAAAGAGCACCTTATTTAATCAAAAATCAGATTTGTTAGTATAAATTCATACAGTTTAGTTCATTCAGTGATGTTTAATCATGTTTTTGACTCAGATGTTACTGATTTCAGGACAGTATTTTTCAGTGCTGGAGATAAATTGAGATTTTAAAGGTCTTTGTGTTATTTTTCCCATCCTGTGGTGCTTGAATCATCGAGGACATCCCAGATATGGCTTATAAACTGAGGTTTCCTGCAGAAGACACCAGCAATGGAAAACAGAACGGAAGATTATACCATTAACCATCATTTGGATGGCATGTGATAGATCAATCCTGAAACGGGGCTATTCTGGAGATCATAAACCAAATCTGAACACCAAAGCCTCGACTCGGCCACTTTAGTCATTATTTAAACCCACCCAGTAAAATGACCCCCATCAGAAGAGCCTCCAGCAGTTGGAGATCCCATCTGCCGCGCTGGCAGAGACAGCGATTAAACATCTCCATTAAGAGACTCTCAGCTCTGCTTCTGTGTAAAGCCCAGATTGGCCTGAAACCGTCCCAACAATCTCCAGAGAAGCAGCAGAGGCCATCAGCACAGATAATGAAGACAAAACACACAGACGCTCGGGTTTAGCTTCAGCACACATGCACGCATACGACCACAACCTCCTGCCAAGAGAGAAGAACCACCCTCTAATATGAGCCCTGATGCAAATTACCCACAAAACAGACTCTTTTGCCAGATTCTGATCTGATTGGCTTCATGCAATTTCTAGGCTTGTGCGTTTGATCACCTTATGTGCACCTTTTGCACCTAATTGCAGATCTAGAGTGATTTTCCTCCGCATGGAAGCGCATTAAAGCAGTATTCACTCAGACGTCTTAATGCTGCACACGGGAAACAATGCATCACGCATGCAAAGGTTGATTATTGATTCACATGCTCAGCGGACCGAAGACGTGCTCTGATCGACCGCTTTCCTGTAACGCAGGCATTCATGGGCTTTGTGAAGTGATGACTCATAACTAATATGAAACAAGTCACATTAAAATAAATAAATATGTTTAAAATAAAACTCAATAAAAAGATGAAATATTGAATTTAATGGATTTATTAAAAATAAATCAGAAAAGTCATAAAATAATTTTTTTATAAAATAAATGACTAAAACCAGATTAAATATTCTATTTTGACAGTCCAATTGATTTCCTGTAATTAAGGGTTTCATGAGGTTCAATCAGAAAAAAAGTCACATTAATATACATTTTAAAATGAAAACAAACAAAATTAAACAGTTATTAAAAAATGAAATATTGAATTTTATTCATTTATTAAATATTTGAATAATTAAACCAGAAATCATTTTTTAAATTAAATCAAACCAAAAAAAATACCTACTAAAAAAGATAAAATATTTAAATTAATTATTTATTATTTAATACTTGAAAGAAAGAGTCAAATTTAAAGGAATCATTTAAAAATAAAAGCAAAATAAAACAACTGCTAAATAAAGGTGAAATATATTTTGACAGTCCAACTGCTTTGCTCTAATGTAATGTTTCACAGCGTTTGTGAATTGATGAAAAGCCAAAAATAAATTAAATCGGACAAATGAATTTAAAACAATATTAGAATCTCAGTAAAAAGATGCAATATTGAATTTAATTGATTTATTAAATATTGTAATAATTAAATAAATGTCATGCACATGTTAAACATGTGAATATGTTGTTAAATCACAGAGATATTTATTTATTTATTTAGTCATTAAGCAGACACTTTTATACAAAGCGACTTACAAATGAGGACATTATAGAAGCAATCAAAACCAACAAAAGAGCAAAAACATGCAAGTGCTATTACAAGTCCTGGTTAACCGAACGCAGTACATGAAGGAAGAAACCGAGTATATAGAATATAGAAAAAACAAACCTAGTGTTAGTTTTACAAGAAAAGCTAGCAGTTAGAGAATACATATGCAATTGATAGAGGGTCAAATGTGTCTATGAAAAAAAAAGAAAAGAAAAAAAGAAGACATTAGATAAAATAGAATTAGAATAGAGAGTGCTAGAGTTAGAGGTCAAATAAAGATGGAAGAGATGTGTTTTTAGCCGTTTCTTGAAGATGGTAAGGATTCAGCTGCTCGGATTGAGTTAGACAGATCATTCCTATTACAATATAGATATTACACTTCTAATCTCAGGCAGACTTCAAATAAATATTTTAGGTCAAAAGTATTCAGCTGATAAAAAAGCTTGGGAATTGTGGTAATACAAAGAAAAGTGTGGAAGTCGTGGCCTAATGGTTAGAGTCGGACCCGTAATCCAAAGGTTGCGTGTTCGAGTCTCGGGCCGGCAGGGATTGTAGGGGGGGGGTGAATGTACTCGGAATACCACAATTCTGAGTATGGGTCACCAAACTTGGCCACATGTCAGGTCACTTAATAAAAGGTTTTAGAAAGAAGCTTTGTTCTATTTGAGGTAAAAATCGAAACATTTACCATGATACTCTTTTCATTTATTTCAAGATTCCTCGATGAAAACAAAGTTCAAAAGAACAACATTTATATAAAACCGAAACCTTTTGTAACATTATAAGTGTCTTTACTGTTACTTTTGATCAACATGATGAAGGATAAAAGTATTAATATCTTTCCAAAACAATTCCCCCAAATATTTAAAAGCTATGATTTCAGCACAGAAAAGGCTAAATAGAGAGCAAACTGTTCTGAGAGCGTCTACGGCTAAAATAACACCATCGTGATAGAAACACTGGCCTTTAATCAGAGTCAGATACATCCACACGAATGAAAGAGAGGTTATGAACAATGAAAATATATCCTTCCATAAACTGTATCTCGACCCTTGAGACATTGAACAGATGGTCTGTCCCTCATTCATGTCCAGCCGGATTACGGTCTGTACGTTAACATCCGCGCTGCTTGAATAAAGTCAGGAGCTAGCAGTCTCGCGGTTGTGTCTAGCTAGAGAGCTCTCTGAAGGTCTGGAGAAACGTGACTATATGAACACACGCCAACCATATCTAAACATTCTTACATCAAGAAGAATTGTCTAGACTAGTAAAAATGATTGTTTTGTTTTTAGAAAAAAAAACAAGTCAAAATTTAGTGAGTTATGTCAAACAGAAAACAAGATTATTTTTCTTACCCTATTGGCAGATTATTTGGCTTGTTTCAAGCAAAAACTCACTTCATTTCGATTTGTTTTTTCTGAAAACAAGACAATTATTTTTACTTGTCTAGTAAAAAAAAATAATTCTTCTTTATTTAAGAATTTTTAGATGTTTTGGCTGGAAACAAGACAAATCGAAGTAAGAAAAGCATTTTTTGCAGTGCATGCTTCTTACCCACAATCCTTTGCGGTGGAGTTGTGCACCACACCCGAAGAGCTGCCGCTTCCACCGGCTTTACAGACACAGAAAACTCATCAAGAAATATATGATCCTCAGTCTGAAACAGAGCAACATGCACAATGAATAATTCAGTCAGAGAAGCAGCATCTGTTCTGCAGTCTGGACTTATTTTATAGACGTCTGTTGTCTGTTTTCTCTTGTCTTAATGAAGCATACAGAGGTCATTAAAGCAATAATTACTCAAAAATGAATATTATACTCAGCCTCAGGCCATCCAAGATAAGGATGAGTTTGTTTCTTCATCAGATTTGGAGAAATGTATCACTTGCTCTGCAATGGATGCTCTGCAGTGAATGGGTGCCGTCAGAATGAGAGTCCAAACAGCTGATAAAAACATCACAATAATCCACACCACTCCAGTCTATCAATTAACATTTTGAGAAGACAAAAGCTGCATGTTTGTAAGAAACAAATCCATCATTAAGGCATTTCAAACCGTCGTTTCCAGCTAAAATACGAGTCCTTAATTCATAATAACGCTCCTTCCAGTGATAAAGTGGTCTGGTCTGAATCAGGAGAGAAATCTGCACAGATCAAGCCAAAACAGCTCAACAAACATGTGGCTGGATTTTGATGTGAGTGAAAACAGCAGATGGACTTTCTTATTATGAACTCCTCAGTGATGGATTTGATTTGATTGTTTTACCTTGAAATATCAATTTCAAAATCATTTTGAAGGTCAAACGGCTTCTTTCTCTTCCCCAAGCGTGCATCTGTTCTGGGAGTTTGTATTAAGATTGGAGAGCGGGGCCAATTCTGAAGAAAGAGAAGAAGCAGATTGCTTTACGGCAGAAACACATGTGTGTGTACAGCACTGTAATTACGACGATTGAAACGTCCAAACTTGCTGGATTTAGATCAAGCTGTTCTGTGTAATACACTAGCACTAACGTTACTAAAAAGAATATTTCACCCAAATATCATCATTAACTCACCCTCAAGTCGTCCCAAACCTGCATGACTTTCTGTTTTCAGTGTCGATGTTTAGCTAAATGTTCACCAAAACAGTAAAAGCATATAGTGACCAGGGACTGCAAGAGATCAAAAGTATCATAAAAGTTGTTTATACAGTTTGCATGCTATATTTAAAAACAGAACTCATTAGGTACTTTTAAATATAGCTTCTACAAAAAACGTGTGTTGTTGTGATTGGTTTAAGATGCATGCGAGAACTAATGAGATCACGGACACAATAGGATGAACTGGGGCATTTTCCCGTCATCTCAATGGCAAACTTCATTTACCCGAATCTACCCTACCTTTCTACTTGACAAGTACAAATTCTGCACTGTAATTATTAGATTAAATATGTTTGTGCTGAGCACAACTAGAAAACTTCAAAAGTTCAACACTTTTAAAAGTTGCATACATTTTCATAGTTTTTTTTAGGGCTGGAGTTTGGAAATGTCCTGCAACATTCCCATGTTTTGCGTGAGCGTGGGAATGCTGCGAGCCGATGTGGGAATGCTGCGAGCCGATGTGGGAATGCTGTGTCGCATATTGTCTCAAATACAGTCAGCTGTGGCTCAACGAGCACTTCCTACATCTCACAATGTGCCACATCTGCACTTCCTGTCTGGCTCTGTGTAAACGAGGCAACACAACACATGGAGAACAGGAGCGTGTCCATGAATCCGTGTCATTCTGGCCTCCTGCGGCTCCACCGGGAATGTTTGAGGACCGAACATGTGTATGTTGCTTTGTTCCCTGAATTACGTGTGTCTCCTCTTGTACCACTTCAATCCTGCGGTCGTCTCTGATGCTGGAAACAGATTCCTGGCAGCTGGGATTTACAGTGTAAATGGAAAGTAGATTCTTTAATCATAATGTCATTTATGAGCTTGGCCTCTTTGAAGCTTTAACAATTTACATATAAAAACAGAAAGAAAACATGCTGTCTAGCTACTTCAGCACCAGATGCATCAACAGCAGTTTCTTTTAAGCAATAATTCACATAGAAAATACATTTCTGAATTGTAATTTTTAGGTAAATTATTCGTTTTAAAAAGGTTTGCAGAATGAATTATATCCATTTAATAGCCACACACACACACACACACACACACACACACACACACACACACACACACACACACACACACACACACACACACACACACACACACACACACACACACACACACACACACACACACACACACACACACACACACACACACACACACTTATGCATTTAGCAGACGCTTTTATCCAAAGCGACTTAGTGCATTCAGGTTATACATTTGTATTGTCAGTTCATGTGTTCTCTGGGAATCGAACCCACAACCTTTGCGCTGCTAACGCAATGCTCTACCACTGAGCCACAGGAACATGCACGCACGCACGCATGCACGCACACACACTCACACACACCTGCAGCAGGCCGTCTGGGGACGCTCAGATAAGTCTCCATTAGATATGAACTTATTCGCACACACACGCACGCACGCACGCATGCACACACACACACACCTGCAGCAGGCCGTCTGGGGACGCTCAGATAAGTCTCCATTAGATATGAACTTATTCTAAGGCAGGTATTCCCAAAAGGGTTCTCGGTGGAATATGCTGCTTCCATGGCAACAATAATTCTCTGCCGGTGCTGAACTGGAGAAAATGTGAGTGTCATCAGAAAGTCAATCAAATCACAGGAGGCTCAGAAAGAGGCAGATGTTTACAGTGATGAGCAGCGGTCCACGGACCAAACATCCAACTCACACGTCATACCAAAATCAATTATGCATTTCCATATCGTAATGCAAAAAATAAAATGCATTGCATTTTTATTTATTGCATTATTATTATTATCATCATCATTATCATTCTTAAGTACATTTGCCCCCAAAAATTAACATTATCATAATGTAAATCATAAAATACAAATATTTTGCATTTCCAACTTAGCAAGAAAATAAAGACCATTTTTATTATTACAATCACATTTTTCCAACAAATTCACATTAATATAATGCAAATAATACAATAAAAATATTTTTTATTTTCATCTTATCTTGCAAGAAAATAAATTTAATTTGCTTTTGCATTATTTTTATAGCTATTAATGAAAACGAAGCATCTTTCTGGATGTGAAAATTGAATTTTGCATTTGCATCTAATTTGGCAAGAAAATTACTATTTATTTGACATTATTATTATTACTACTACAATTACGCATATTAACATAATATTGCATTTCATATTGCAAGAGCTTTTGCATTTCTTTTTGCATTGCTATTATTTACTCTACACACGCACCTACCATAATGCAAAAAATGAAATAAAATAAACGTAATGATCATTGTGCACGCACGCATGCACGCGCACGCGCACACACACACACACACACACACACACACACACACACACACACACACACACACACGCACACACACACACGCACACACACACACACACACACACACGCACACACACACGCACGCACGCACACACACACACACACACGCACACACGCACACACACACACGCACACACGCACACACGCACACACGCACGCACGCACACACAGTATGGTTTGCTATGCTTGTAGGGACTCTCCATAGGCGTAATGGTTTTATACTGTACTTTCTATCACTCTACACTTAAACATACCCCTCACAGGAAACTTTGTGCATTTGTAGATCTTCTAAAATCTCCTTCAGGTGTACGCACACACGCACGCACATGCGTAAGCACACGTATAAACACATAACTGAAATATTAATATGATGCATCAGGTTCATTTTACATACTACATTTATTAAAAAAAATCAACCAATGTCCCATCTTACATGAAATGTACAGAGAAACACATTTGTAAAAGCATAGAAAGCAACAAAGTGTTATCTAGCAGCATCCAAATGTTGGAATGAGAGAAAACAAAAACTAATCCTCAATAAATCTACGTATCGGACACAGTCCTGGCAAAACTGTCACAGTACGGCCGTCCTCCAGAAGCCGTTCATTGGAATTAAATAAACTACTTTAGGTTAAATAAGCTTAAATAACAGTGTTAAATACAAGACACTTGCTCGGAGGTTCTGTACAGAGACATGTGATCGTGGATTCGAGACGAGGCAGGAGCGGAAAGCCACGTTACGCACACACCTGCTTCATTTCGGCTTTTCTTTGAGGCACAATCTTGACATTTACAGCTTCAGGAACTCTTCACATTGTGTTTGCTTGGGAAATCCACGAACTTGATGATTGTGGACAGAAATGATTCAAAAGGTACCGTTGACCCGCTGAACTTCACCGTTTGAGTGCACCTTTCAATAACGGAGGCAGAAAATGAAACGTCTCGCCAAAGTCTTGGTGTGCTACATTCATAATCCACCTCCAGAAACATGGTTTAGTTGCTAATTTAGTACATTCTCCGTGCTAAACCTGCCTCCGTGTGTCTGCGCTGCTCATCTACTCCAACACAAGTGGCTTCTTCAGTCCAGAATATACTTACATTCTACATCTGATTGAACTGCAGTAGGAGTCGGGTTTGCTAGTGTAGGTCAATGGCGTGCAGTGCTTCTCCAGTGGTTTTTGACAGAGTCTCCATCAAGGCTTCTTGTCGATGGTGTGGAAGAACCACTCGGTGAACTTCCTGAGCTGGGCGGCAGCCGTCAGACTCTCCTCCTGCAGACGCATGTTGTCCTGCCGCAGATGCTGCACCTCCACCTGCAGGATCGCCTTGTCTTCCTTTTCCTGTCACAGAAGTGAAAGAATGACCTCAGAACACACTGAACGCGCTGCTTTATGGAGCTCAATACATGCTGTCATTATATGGAGAGTATCAGCCTTGGATATTCTTCAAGAACAACCCGAGTGTGAGTAAGTGAAGTAATAAAATAAAAAACAAACAACATAAAAATACATGCAGTGTACGATAATATGGCATTAATACATTATTTGATTCTATTATATTGCAATGTTTCATTTTTAACCACAGGAGAAACACTATGGCTGTCAATATAATTGTGATTAAACTTGTGAAAAAAATCATTTAAATCATTAAAAAAGGTTTCTTAATAAAAAAAAAAATAAATAATTTTTAAAAAAAATTTGTAAAGTGATAATACTGTCAAATTCTGTAAAATTGTAAAGTGGGTTATATTGTTAAATTAGAAATTGATAATACTGTAATTTTTGTTTTATTCATTACATTTTTTATTTATTTATTTATTTTTGTATTTTTTTTACATTATTTTTTAACGTGATGGTATTTTTAGATTGTTTAACATTGTGAAGGTGGTAATTTTGTCAAACTAAGTGGTAATATTGTCATTTTGGTTTTTATTAATTTAATTTTTTACTATTTATATTTTAAAAAATGTAAAATTAGTAATACTGTCATATTCTGTAACAGTGATGTCAAATTAGAAAGTGGTAAAACTGTCATTTTTATTTATTAATCTTATTTTTATGATTTATTTTTTTAAATAGTTTAAAAGGATTTTTTAAAACTGTAATATTTGTAAACGTGAAAATGTTGTCAAATTAGAAATGGACAATACTGTCATTTTTATTACATTTTATTTAATTGTTTATTTTAAACATACTTGGTAAGTGGTAATATTGTCAAATTCTGTAATATCGTGAAGGCGGTAATACCAAACTATTTTTATTTATTACATTTCAATTCAATTCAAGATTATTTGTATAGCGCTTCAATCGTTGCAAAGCAGCTTTACAGGAAATTAAGTTTCTACAATAGATTTATATATTGCAGAAACCTAATATATTTACCTTATGACAAAATTCGGTTAATTCTGTATATTATCTGAGGGGTTGGCATCATCTCTTCTCAGGTGTTTGTAAATTTAAAAATATTGTAAAATATAAATGTAAATTATATTATTTATTTGACCATTTTAACACTCTCTATTTCTCTTTACTTCAGACTTATGCGCCTCTAGAAGCTTGTGTTCTGCTTTATAGTTGATCCCAAAGCGGCACAACATCACTTTCACAGACGTTTACATCAACTGTTCCCTCGTGCCCGACTCAATCCAGCGGAGTCCTTAACCATCTTCAAGAA
Organism: Schizopygopsis malacanthus; assembly: GCA_027474115.1. Classification (NCBI taxonomy): domain Eukaryota; kingdom Metazoa; phylum Chordata; class Actinopteri; order Cypriniformes; family Cyprinidae; genus Schizopygopsis; species Schizopygopsis malacanthus. The sequence continues at coordinate 28,719,550 of CM049882.1, read as the reverse complement.
TCTACAAACTCATCTCTTCCATCTTTACTTGACCCTCGAACACTTGCTCTCTCTATTCTTTTTCTAACTGCTTGCTTTTCTTTTGTTGTTGTATATATATATATATGTATAATATCCGAAACCTGAGGTGCAAACACGACGCGAAGCGGAGTATGTGTATTATTTTTCTAATAATTCAATGCGTCATCGTTAACTTATACTACGATTGCCACCTCAACACATCGCTAACTTCGTGATTAAATAGTAAAGTGAGTAGGATTATTTCTTCCGCATATCTAACGCACTGCATAGCCGTTATTGCAGTTAATACCTTTTTATGAGACCGAGAGAGAGAGATGATGACTAAATGTCTAAATGTTCATCTTCACGAACAGCGCCGTTTGACCTCGCTTTTGAGAACATGTAGTTTTTAAGTTCTTAAACTAGGACAAAAATAGCGCTATGTTAACGTGTGTGCAAACATGTGTGTCTGTGACGGAGAGACCAAGAGCGGGAGAGAGAGAGAGAGAGAGAGAGAGAGAGAGAGAGAGAGAGAGAGAGAGAGCGAGAGAGAGAGAGAGAGAGAGAGAGAGAGAGAGAGAGAGACACAGAGAGAGAGAGAGAGAGAGAGAGAGACACAGAGAGAGAGAGAGAGAGAGAGAGAGAGAGAGAGAGTAACTTCCCGTGCATAATAAAACTAATACCTCTTGATCGTATTATTGAGCCATCGTTAATAAATAACAGACAAAGAAAAGTTTCACTAAATAAACTATACCTCTTGATGCAATGACAAAGAAAAGTTCACAAATAGAAATGTTTCATTAGTATAGATGATATAGGTCTCAGAGGACTCATATCTCCTCTTTACAGTCATTTAGAGTCATTGTACACCAGCTATACATATATTGACCAGATGTGAACGCTTTAACACGATCAGCCATTACACCAGGTGCATCATGGGCTGTTAGAGTTATATCTGCACTCATTTAAAATAGCAGGAAGCAGGATATTAAATTGTGCCGACGATTCTGCCCATTACAACACACTTTAACACATTGTTTGCCCTCAAAACCCAGTTGACGCACTTCCTTGCATTCACAAAATAGACCGAGTGAGACGTGGAGGTGTGTTAACGGGTAAAAACCTCTACAGTGGACTTAAAGACGTGGCTATTGTTTCCCATCAGGACGGGATAGTTTACCTTCTTCAAGTCGTACTGCAGCTGTCTCAGGATGACCTCCAGCTGATTGACTTTGCCCGTCAGCGTGCCTGGAGACGTATCACTGAAGAGCGAGACAGAGCTGTTAGTCTGTGCATGAACACACAGTGTGTTGTGTGTGTGTGTGTTTGGTGTTAAACTCACCCGGCCTCCAGTGCGGCTCCCTCAGCGGCCGCCACACGTCTGGTGAGTTCACGCGAGATCTGTAGCGCTTCGGCTCTCTGCATGTCTGTCATGGTGCAGAACGAGGCCACGCGCTGGTCTGGACACAAGGAAACAGCAGACGCACTCAGATCAATGATACATATACAACAAACTCAGCGCTGGATGAGACACGCAACTGAATAATGTCTACTGGCAGAATACTGTATAATGATGTGATAATAATTCAGTCACACATTCTCATTAATCCTAATAGGTTTGTTGAGAAGAAAGTAATATTACAAAGACAATTAAACACATTTTCCCTACTAACTATCATTGCCATAATGCAAAAAATTAAATAAAACCAATAATGCATCTACATTGAATTTAGCAAGCAAATAAACTATTTTGAATTAATATTGTTATTATTAGCAAATGTCTGCTACAAATTCTCATTATCAAAATGCTAAATAAAATAATTTGCATTTAATTTAGCAATAAAATTACACATTTTGTATTATTATCATACTAAGCACATTTCCTCCACAAATTTCCATTACCATAATATAAAAGCATTTGCATCTAATTTCATGAGAAAATATACGTCTTTGTATTATTATTATTATTAGTAGTAGTAGTAGTAGTAGTGCATTTCCTCTACACATTCTCATTACCATGATGCAAAAATATAAATAAATACATAAATGCATTTGCATTTAATTTAGAAAGAAAATAAACGATGTCTGCATTATTATTATTATTATTATTATTATTATTATTATAAGTACAATTCCGCAACAAACTCATTTCCATACTGCAAAAATGTTAAAATGCATCTGCATTTAATTTAGAAATAAAAGAAAACATACTACTTTTTGTTTGTATATATAGCCTGTTTTCTGGCAGAATTAAATGCTCTTTCAGACATGTGTCACATCTGATAAAACATTGACTGTTAAAGAAAAGAAAAACACGGTTTTGTGCTGGCCTCAGATCAGTTTTTCACATCTAACACCGAGTTTACATCCAGCTTATGTTTTTAATGACCATGCATCCGCGGGAATCTGAATAACAGTAGTCATCTTAAGTCACACGCTTGTATAGGACTTCATGAAGTTGTTGAGTGTTTAGCTGGAGTGTGTTTATGAACATTTTCTAAACTCTTCTTCTCTTCTTGTTGACTTCATTCATGCTCGCTGATGCGAATGGAGGGCAAATACGCGGAGCTAAATTTATCTCTCAGTGTTTTAATGCAGTGTTATTCTGGGTCACAGCATCTCCTCTAAAACTATAACTCTGTTTCCAAATATTGCATCAGTCTGTAAAGTGTATTTCTGCAGTCTGGGCTGGTTTTAGCAGATGTTTGAGTGTCAGCTGAGGACGTTTCTCAAACCTCCTTTCACTGAGGTTTTGATGAACACTTTAACATTGGTTTAGTACAGTTTGTTCACATGTAATGTAATAGTTCTTCACTTTCTCGAGATAGTACTGAAGTGCTTATTGCATTGGTTACATCTCGGATTGATTATTGTAATTCTCTTTTAGTTGGCATTCCTGAAAAGCGATTTCAGTTAATCCAGAATTCAGCAGCGAGGATAGTTACTAACTCACGTACTTTTGATCATATATCTCCAATTCTTTTTCAGCTGCATTGGCTTCCTCTTCGTAATCATGTTCACTATAAAATTGTACTTTTAAGTTATGGAACTCTTTATCTTTGCACATTCGCCAGCTGGACTCAATTTACCGTTTTAAAGTTCAGATAAAAACGTATTTGTTTAGAATAGCTTTTAATAATTTGCTTGTTTAATGTGTTAAATGTTATAATGCTTGTGTTTTATGTTTTGTATTTTACTGTACAGTGTCCTTGAGTGTCTTGAAAGGCACCTATAAATATAATGTATTATTATTTTTATTAATAGAGTGAAAGAGCAAATCTGAATGTTTTTGTTTGTCCACTCTGAAAGTTAAATGCATGAATCATGATGACACACCATCAGCCAATCAGAACATATTTCATGTTAAATGCATAGTTAAGTGCAACTGGATTTTGGAGGAACCAAAGAGGAACAAAGAGAATTTGTCAAAGAGCCAACAGTATTCCTAAATACACAAAAAATAGAAACCAATAAACCATCAAATTCGCTCATCAGTACTATTTTACATTTACACATATTTCAGCATATTTCCCCTCCAAATCCTGATGACCATAATTCAAAAAATACAATGCGTATATTTTGCACTTGCATCTAATAAAAAAACAAAACAAATTATTATAATGACACTTAAGCACATTTCCCCTCCAAATTCTCAATACCATAAGGCAAAAAAAGTACGCACGCGCACACACACACACACACACACACACACACACACACACACACACACACACACACACACACACACACACACACACACACACACACACAGTTAATTTACAAAAAACGATAACTCCAAATTAATCTCAATCAAACTGCAGTTGGGTTATTTTGACAAAGTTAAAGAATTACTAAAAAAACAGCTAATTAACACAATAAAGACATGATAACATCATAAAAAACATGATTTTTGAAAATGTAAAAATATATAGACACACACATATATATATGTTTTCGTTATTACACACTAGAGCTCCGCTGCGTCTCGTCATATAACAGACATGCATTCTGGAACTTAATGCTCAGCCTGCAGCAGATTCCAATCACAATTGTGACTATATTTAGTCTTTAAAGTTTCATATTTTGTTAATAAATAATTATTCAAGTTAGCGTCGATATAAAATATTTGTATTACCTATATAGACTTGATTGTTGAAGTCTCTCATACAGTATTTCAGCCCCCCCAAAAACTAATACATAAAAAATACAAATAATAAAGACTTCTTTTCATTAATATTGAAATTAAATGTATGTATATTATATTATTAGTGCAATTCCCTCCAAAACACAAACACACACACACACACACACACACACACACATTTTTGTTTAAATTAAATTATATACAAAAAAGATGGTGGTAAATGCATTTCCATTCAGAAACTGTTAGTGAATTTCACAAATACTTTTGTGTTTTAAAGAGTTACTTTTACTAAGACTCTAATTAGAATAACTATTAAAAATAATGACGAGTACAAACATAGTTTAAAGCATCCAGATGCATTGAAGTAATGAAGATGTGTGCTTAATTGGCATGAGAATAATGCAAATCACAATGCAACACATCTTAATGGTCCTAAAAATAGGCTTTATTTAGCAAAACATCAATTTAATATCTCTTTTGATTTTATGGTAAAACACAACCTAGACTTGATTTCATGATTCACCCAAAAATGACAGCTGTGCAATGTTCTTCAGTTGATGCAATGGAAGATGATAATGATATTCAGGTTTAAAACAATCTATTTATGCATTCATCTCATGAAACTGATTCTCGAGTACAATCCAGCATCTCAAAAACACCTTAAAATAAGAACAACGTTTAAAAAAGAATCATTAAAGCTGCTCACAAACATCAGCTCGAGACGTGTCCTCCACCACAGCAGTGAACAACACTGAAGCTATTAACACAATGATGATGGCCTTCTTACTAAAGCGCTTCGAGAAGGACAGGAGCAGACAGGGGGACGAGTGCGGGACAGACATCACCAGAGCACATGCTAACGACCAAGAGCGGGACAGACATCACCAGAGCACATGCTAACGACCGAGAGCGGGACAGACATCACCAGAGCACATGCTAACGACCGAGAGCGGGACAGACATCACCAGAGCACATGCTAACGACCGAGAGCGGGACAGACATCACCAGAGCACATGCTAACGACCGAGAGCGGGACAGACATCACCAGAGCACATGCTAACGACCGAGAGCGGGACAGACATCACCAGAGCACATGCTAACGACCGAGAGCGGGACAGACATCACCAGAGCACATGCTAACGACCGAGAGTGGGACAGACATCACCAGAGCACATGCTAACGACCGAGAGCGGGACAGACAGACATCACCAGAGCACATGCTAACGACCGAGGGCGGGACAGACATCACCAGAGCACATGCTAACGACCGAGAGCGGGACAGACATCACCAGAGCACATGCTAACGACCGAGAGCGGGACAGACATCACCAGAGCACATGCTAACGACCGAGAGCAGGACAGACATCACCAGAGCACATGCTAACGACCGAGAGCGGGACAGACATCACCAGAGCACATGCTAACGACCGAGAGCGGGACAGACATCACCAGAGCACATGCTAACGACCGAGGGCGGGACAGACATCACCAGAGCACATGCTAACGACCGAGAGCGGGACAGACATCACCAGAGCACATGCTAACGACCGAGAGCGGGACAGACATCACCAGAGCACATGCTAACGACCGAGAGCGGGACAGACATCACCAGAGCACATGCTAACGACCGAGAGCGGGACAGACATCACCAGAGCACATGCTAACGACCGAGTGCGGGACAGACAGACATCACCAGAGCACATGCTAACGACCGAGAGCGGGACAGACATCACCAGAGCACATGCTAACGACCGAGAGCGGGACAGACATCACCAGAGCACATGCTAACGACCGAGTGCGGGACAGACATCACCAGAGCACATGCTAACGACCGAGTGCGGGACAGACATCAGTGCCAGAGCACATGCTACCACGACCGAGAGCGGGACAGACATGCTAACGACCGAGAGCGGGACAGACATGCTACCAGAGCACATGCGGGACAGACATCAACGACCGAGCACATGCGGGACAGACATAACGACCGAGAGCGGGACAGACATGCGGGACAGACATCAACGACCGAGAGCGGGACAGACATGCGGGACAGACATAACGACCGAGAGCGGGACAGACATCACCAGAGCACATGCTAACGACCGAGAGCGGGACAGACATCACCAGAGCACATGCTAACGACCGAGAGCGGGACAGACATCACCAGAGCACATGCTAACGACCGAGAGCGGGACAGACATCACCAGAGCAGCACATGCTCAGCACCGAGAGCGGGACAGACATCACCAGAGCACATGAGTGTTTAACGACCGAGGGCGGGACAGACGTCACCAGAGCACATGCTAACGACCGAGTGGCAGCGCTCGGCTGATTCACTGCACGACCGAGGGCGGGACAGACATCACCAGAGCACATATTTAGGCCTGAATTTAAGATTTATGAATGTAAGTTGCATATCAAATGTCCATCCATTTGGATTACACAGTTGTAACATAAATCACTAATAAACTTCATATATAAATGAAATGTGTAAACAAACAGGCAAAGTTTCTGTTATAATACTGATTATAATAAACTGAATGTGTTTTAAAACACAATAAACAGGCATGCATTTATTAAAATGTTCATTGTGAAAAAATTAGATTTATTAAAAGTATGAACATGGTTAAAATGGACGAGAATTAAACTAATTTGATGATAAATATATAAACCCAGAAATTTTGCATTTAAAACACATTCAATTGTATTAAACATTTACAAATTAATATAAGAAATTAATACTAAATTACATAAAATATAAATGTATACAAATACAAAAAGTATATATATTATACATACATACAGTAATAATACACACACTATCTAGCTCAATAAACAATATTAACATTGTTGCATTAGAAGACAAAATATCAAACTAAGTGTTATTATTAACTATTTGCATCTATACATATCTATACATACATACATACATATACACACAAAATTAATATCTAAAATAATAACTATATTTGATATAACATAAACAAAAAATATAATTATTATAATCAATATAAATAATTATTGTTATCATTATTGCTATCATTAATTTTAATCATAATAACAATAAATTATTTTATTTCAATCATATTTTAAATGCATCATTTAAAATGCATTTATTCAAATTGCTTAGAATCAGCATAAATCTGTTCAATGTGAACATGGTTACATACTTGACATTTATTCATGTTAAATAAGTATATATAACCCAGAACATTCAATTGGTATACAAAAAATGTATACACACACTTATATTAATTACAATAATTATATCAATAAACAATATTAACATTGTTGATTAAAAATATCAAACTAAGCAATATTCAACATTAGTTAATGCAATAAACTAAATATTTTATTTCAATCATATTTAAAATGATTGAAACAAACTGGATTTATTGATGAACTATATAAAGCTGGTTATTGTGTATTTAAAACACATTCAGTTTATTAGTACAATTACATCAATTTGATTTGTTTCATTTATACATGACTGACGAATGTGCATCACATTAAGTTTATTAGTTTATGTTAAAACGATGTCATCCAAATGCATGGGAACTTGATGTGCAATCAAATACATAAATCTTACATTCAGGCCTAAATGTTTATTGCCTCAAAGCCCAGACTTATGCTACATTTCAGCGCTTCTGCACCCACCTTCAAAGGCTCTGGCGGCGTCGACGAGGTGAGACCAGTCCAGGCCCGTGCCGGTGCCGGTGCCGGTGTCCGGCAGAGGCATGAGTCCCGGGTCGCTGAACTTCGAGCGGTCGGCGAGCGAGCCGTCAGAGAACCAGAACTCATCTGAAGAGACACACAGAGACGGATCAGTGTGAGCTTCCCCTGGGTTTCTATAGACACACACTTAGAGCTCAATACAGTCCATCTGTCAGGAGGTCTCAGTAATGAAGTCAGGGGAGAAAGAGCGGTTGAGTCGGTCACCTGCCGTCTTCAACACCTTTTACAAGATCTCCAAGACTTCATCCTCCAACACAACAGAGCAGAATGAGAGCAAGATCCCACATTCATCTAAGATTCAACATTCACAAACACTAGTCTCTTCTGCTCACCAAGACTGCGCGTATTCGATCAAACATATAGTACATTTTATTACACCGTTTTCTATGTGAATAGATTGTAAAATCGAATTTGTTCCTGTGATGCGAAGCTGAATTTTCAGCATAATAACATGATCTTCAGAAATCATTTTAATATGCTGATTTGCTGATCAATAAACATTTCTGATTATTATCAATGTTGAAAACAGTTGTGCTGCACAATATTTTTGTGGAAACCGTGATACATTTTATTTTTCAAGATTCTATGATTAATAAAAAGTTTAAAAGATCAGCATTTATTTGAAATAGAAATCTTTTGCTCAGATTCGGTCAAAAGCAGCAAAGTTGATTGAGTGGCGCTTCATAGTTGGACAGTTTGGGTTCAGGAGCGGAGCTTCAGCAGCCGTCAGGAGCTTCTAAACATGGCCTCATTTTTCAAACAATTGCATTCGTCCAAACCTCTCATTGTGCATCATAAACATTTCCATCTCACAAAGAACTGCTCTGAGAATGATGTGAGGAAAACACTGGAGGTAAATGTGCCTCTCTCCCTCTCTCCCTGTCTCTCTGTCTCTCTCTCTCTCTCTCTCTCTCGCTCTCTCTCTCTCTCTCTCTCTCTCTCTCTCTCTCTCTCGCTCTCTCTCTCTCTCTCTCTCTCTCTCTCTCTGTCTCTCTCTCTCTGTCTCTCTGTCTCTCTCTCTCTCTCTCTCTCTCTCTCTCTCTCTCTCTCTCTCTCTCTCTCTCTCTCGCTCTCTCTCTCTCTCTCTCTCTCTCTCTCTCTCTCTCTCTCTCTCTCTCTCTCTCTCTCTCTCTCTCTCTCTCTCTCTCTCTCTCTCTCTCTCTCTCTCTCTCTCTCTCTCTCTCTCTCTCTGAGCCTCAGAGGGACACGATCTGTCAAATTAGAGCGTTCACTTGATGAGCAGGCGGAGGAAAAACATCAGCAAACTGCTATCTGTCGAAACAATCAGAAATATATCACACGTGACAGCAATCAGCCTCCTCGGGCCACTCGAAAAACCAGCTCTAAATGAATCCGCTCTCACTCGGATTAAAACTGCTAAATGTGTTCATATGACACATCCTTTCCACCAAATGAGATGTGATTGTTTGCTCTGGTGCGAGACATTGTGTCTTTATCTGTCATATATTTCACGTGTCACTTGCAGCACATCTAGATAGGGTTTATCCCACTACAGACAACCGGTGACAGGAGAATATCTTAAATTAAGACTTAAACCACACTTAATCTGATCAAAAAATTATATAAGTAAAATTAGTTGTAATATTTATATTAGTGCTATTGTTTCCTAATATTATTACTATAAAAATGTACAATAATAATAATACAATAATTAATACAATTATATAAAAAATTAAACATGTAATTTATTCATATTAAATTGATATAAATACAAAATAACTGGAGACTAGAACGCCCAACTCCAATAGAGTGCATCAAATCCTATGGGGGTGCGTAGATCCAAAACTTGTTCAAATAACACAATACAAATGAGATCCGCACACGAAACATAGGCCAAACTGCTCTCATAAATGTATTGTCCAGAGGACACAAATACAGTGCAAAACGTTTTAACCCTTCTTCAGTGCCATGTTTCCAAACATACACTCCACCCCGTGCATATTTAAGAGGCTCTAATATACTAATAAAGGCTGTAACATACTGATCATTGATTTTCAGTACATACGGATCACGGAACATATATCATGTTTTGGTCAGCAGCTAAAATAATACAAATTGTGCGTGTGTCCAAATATATATGGACCTGACTGTAAGTGTGGCTTAAGTTTCCAAAACGCCTTCCCATCAGCAATGCTGTAAAACACCGATCCTGACGGCTGCGACGAGTGTCTTCTCTGTGCACTTTAACCATGACATTTTCTTCTTCCTGCTTTTTAATTAAGGACACCTATAAAAGGAGTCACGCTGCGTCGTGTGTCACACATTCCTGATGGAGGTGTAACTGCCTCTCTGGACAGAAATCCTCCCGTCTGTCTGAAAGCATGAGTACGAAACGCACTGAACACGACGAGTGTGTTTACAGATGACAGCTGCTGCAATCTAGAGCATGATACTCTTCATGTGGACAAAACTCTGACAGCATTTACTCTCCAGCATGCGGTTTCTTCAACACAAAAGAAGAAAGACAGTGACCAATGGATGTCAAGATCTGAATCCGTCCATTAATGCATCAGTGAAATCTCATATCTGTGCATGCTCAGACGAGCACTGAAGTCTGACATCAATGATGCATGAGTCTCTCGCAGTGATAAGTTAGATATGCAACAGCATGAAATGAGATTTGAGTTACGGTGAAAGGATTCAAAGACTTCAACTATGCTACTGTTCAAAAAGTTTGGGGTCAGTAGATTTTTTTTTTTAAAGACATCAATAATTTCCCACTGCATTCATACTTCATTCAGTATGTTGGAAGAGCTTTGTGCTTGGCCAGAAAAATGATAGACATAAATGGTGATTATACATACAAACGAGTGAAGTGAAGTAAAGTAAAACGAGTAGTTTGATGACAAACTTTGTTGTTGGCTTTACAAAGCACATTCTGAAAGATTCAAATAACTTCGAAAAGCTTGAAAGCTTGATGGTTTTACTTAAAAATGCTTTAGCACTTTTTAAACAGTTATTGTACGAAACAAAAGCCGTGCAGCCTTTGAACTGATAATACAGATGGATAGATAAAACGATAGAATGATTGATTGAAAGAACGACAGGACGGATGGATGGATAGGTCAGAGAGGTAGATAGACTCACTCTTGAGGTTGGAGGTGGGCTGGCTGATGCGGGGGGGCAGGGTGCTGTGGTAGGGGGGAGTGCTGCTGAACAGGATGTCGTTGGGCAGGGCTTGATCCAGCACGGAGCTCCGTGAGCTGGCGTAGGACGAGCCCTTCCTGTTACTGCACACGCTCTCGTCCGACAGAGTCCGGTACAGCGACCGCCGCGGGGACAGGCTGCCCGCCGCAGACGCCTGACAGGAAACACACAACGTCAATCACAGGTACTGGAATTAACACCAGAAAATTGACATTTTCAGTTATTTTATTGCTAATCAAACACAGAGATATATATGCAATCAAAGTCCCAGAATAATCCCAGCACGGCGAGATGAATAGGTTTGTTTTGGACTGAATGGATGGAAAATCCTCACTGTCTTGTGTCGTTAAACAGCAGGATGTTATAAATTAAAGCCTGCTCTTTATCTGCACTGCTGAGGAACGGAGAGAGCGTTCTTCCGCTTGTGATTAAACAGAGCCATATTTGGTCAGCTGGATGAGAAGGGTAAGTGCGGCCCCGGGGCCCGCGCATCAGACACAGTCACATGTTCACTATCCAGTACATACTAGCGAGTCCATCTGAAGGCATGTGCTTGTCCAAGTGCCATGTGGCTGAAAACAGAAAAGCTTTGATTCCCAGGGAATGCATCAACCGATCAAATAAATGCAATGCAAGATAAAAGTATCAGAGATAGAAACTTCAAAGTGTTGAAGTCAAACACTGAGGCTGTGTTCCTAAAACCTAGCAAGCATCCTTAACATCTACTATCTACATAGGCAGCATAATAGCTGAAATCATAAACGAATAGCTGAGCATCAAATTCATTATCTGAATGCTTTACATAAAGTCCATGCACGATGTAAATAAAAGTGTTCACATGAAGCACACTCACAGCTGATTTCAGTGGCCTTAGCATGTTACTAAACAAACATGATATTCTAAAAGCATTCAAATATGACACAAAAAAGCTGGAAAAGCTTTTTTTTTTAATTCAATTATTTTTTGTAAAATATATACACTATGGTTCAAAAGTTTGTAGTCTATTTTTGTTTAAAGAAATAAATATTTATTTATCAAAGTTGCATTAAATTGATCAAAAGTTACAGTAAAGGCATTTATAATGTTATTAAAGATTCCTATTTCAAATAAATGCTGTTAAACTTTCTATTCATCGAAGAATCTTGAAAAATATAATGTATGAGAGTTTCCACATAAATATGAAGCAGCACATTTGATCACAGAAATAAATTACAATTGAACATATTCACATACAAAACAATTTATTTTAAATTGAAATAATATTTCACAATTTTACAGTATTTTTTTTACAAGTAAACACACCCTTGGTGAGCATAAGAGACTTGTTTTAAATCTTAATTACACACTGCTTTAAGATGGAGAGCTCACTAGGTTTCAGACAGACTTACTGTATAGTCTCACATATCTAAAATCTCTCTCAAAGGGCACGAGGACAAAGTTAAACACGTACCCATGAGCTAAATTGTGCCAAAGCTATTTAGATACATTGTATATGTTTTCCATTCAGAGCGTGAGGCAGAGGAAGTTAGTTCATTCCCAGGCGGAGCTGCTTGATCCTGTTCGTTTTATTTATAGCACACAATACGTCTTTCACTATTTGAAACTTGATCAAAAACATCAGTTTGCTGAATCGCCATCACTGCAGGGAAAGCAGACATCATGACACACGGGATTCAGCAGAGCTAAACGCCTCCGGTCTCAAAGCCGCCCTCTGTTTTCACTTCCTTCAGACCAGCATCCCACTCAAATCCCATCGCTCAACCACGAACCAGCCCCTCTCTCTGTCTGTCTGTCTGTCTGTCTGTCTCTCGCGCTCTCTCTCTCAGTGTCTCTCTCTCTCTCTCTCTCTCTCAGTGTCTCTCTCTCAGTGTCTCTCTCTCTCTCTCTGGCCTCTTGCACACGCAGCTTTACAAGACTGGATCCGGTCCGTCCTCTCGCCATAAAACATCACTGCAAGTAAAGGCAGTCTGAGATATCACACAACTCACTGTAGAGAGGCAAACGGTGTTACCAGAATACATTACCAGTAAAAAATGTGGAATTAAAAAACAATTCCTTGTAATATGGTAAATTATCTGATATACTGGCTTCTTGGGTTCCTCATTTAATGATTTAAAAAATACATATATTATTTTTTTGCTATTATTATTATTGCACGATTCAAAATAGTCCTGCAATGTGAAATATTTATTTTGAAAAGTGCAAATATACCTCTCAATTAATATAAATAATGATTTTAATATGAATAAATAAATAAACAAATAATTATATCGTAAAATGAACAATGACAAAAAAGTATTTTAAAAATGAAATACTTGATAAAAATATTAAATATTTTATATATTTATCTGCATGTTGTGTGAACATTAATGAACCAGTGTTATTTTATTATAGTTTTAGTTATAGCTTTTATTTGTACATTTCTAGTTTCCATCTTATTTTTATTTATTTTTTTTTTTACTTATTACTATTTAGGATTTATTTATTTTCATTTCAGTTTTTGTTTATTTATTTTCATTACATACCAGTTGGTAATTCTAGTCCTTCAAACTAAACTTAAAGTTAAAATCAACATTTCAACATTTTGAAGTTTTCCATTAAATAAGAAATATTTTATTTTAGATTTCAATTAATTTCAATTATTTCAATTAATCTTTTTTTTTTTTTTTTTTTTAGTTAATAATAAAAAACCCTGCTGTGAACATTTACAATTAATTTTTAAATACACAATATTTAAATATTTTCAACAATATTTCCCAATAGATACTGTATTTCTGTTAAACAAATACAGTCTCGGTGAGCAGAAGAGACCTCTTTCAAAAACAATTAAAAAATCCTAATTATAACCTTTTTAAAGTTTTAACCTGGTAATGTATATATTAGTGAGACCCTCTTTAAGCAGATAAAACACGTCAGAGAAGCACAAATCAACAAGAACAAAAGAATAAAGGGTCTTTTTTCATCAGTTTTATCATCACCTCTCCCAGTGAATGAAGATCATCACGTGACTGTGTTCAAGTAAAACCATAGGACCGAATCATGAAAGCACTGTCCAGACCAGACTCAGACCCCTGCCATGTTGTCATTTCCTCTGAAACACGTGATCCGCTCCTACCGCGGCTTCACCGCTCACTTCTGCTCTCAGGCTGGAGTTTCCACTGAGAAAGAACAACCAGCCTGACAGTGTTTTCCATTACAGCTCGCGCTTCACAATGGCAGGTCTGTCTCCGAGGGGCTGCGTGGCCTTTAAAACACAAAACCTCCGCCGGTGTGTCTGACCAAATCTGTGATGGTGAGAAACAGATGCTTTTTTATGAACAAAATCAAACCAATGTTATATTACATAATGAATCCCTGGAAACTTCATTTCCAGCAATATCATGGACTTGATTGCACAGATATTTTAAACTGAACTGAGCTGGACGATGCCATCACTGAATTCAATAATTTTACATTATTGACACTATTTTCCTATTTTGATATTGTGCAGTGCTTTGTTACAATTTTTATTGTTAAAAGCGCTATAAATAAAGGTGACTTGACTTAAAATATTTACTTAAAGAATAATATTAAATTAATATTTAACAACACGTTTGCATGTTCATGGCAGGATTATTATCGTTAACTAAAATGAAACATACGATTACAAAATTGTTTGTTAAATGAAATAAAAATGAACTAAAATAAAATATAGAAATTAGCCTTGTTTATTCAAATTAAAATTGTTTAAATTATTAAACAATAATTAGAAATGTTGAAAAAAAAATTTTTTTTTTTAAAGCACTAAAACTACTAACTGGAAATATATCAAATTTAAAACTAAAATAACAATAAATTAAAAATAAATTAAACCTAAAAAGCAATGATAAAATAGAAACTAATAGAATTGATAAACACACACAACAAAATCATGACATTTTAATATAAAAATGAAAAGTTAATTAAAAATATAGTAAATCAAAAAATATATATTTTGAAATATTTAAAATAAAAATGTAATGGTATATAAAAATATCGGTTAATCCCACAGCATGCAGGTAAACAACATATTTCATCTTTTTTGTACTAAGCATTTTATTTTGATTGTTTTTATTTTCAAATTAATGATTGTAATTGTACACTTTTAGGACTTGATTAATTATTATTAATTAAAATAACAAAATAATCATATTCTTGTATAACATTTATAACTATTAATAATCATTAAGACAAATATTAATTCAGAGGCTACATCGAATATATTAGCATTTTAAAAATTAATGTATTATATTGCAGGACAATGAAAAAGTATTAAATGAGAGAGCAGACATCAGAATATCAGAGACTTTCAGGGGCCAGTAAGCAACCACATAGCAACTGCCTGCAAAAAGAGAGATGTTTGAGAAGTGCAGATGCTCAGAGAGATGAGTTCTAAGCACAAGAAGCACAGATAGCGGTCAGCGCCCGAGGTGTAAGGTGTATGATATCATGCTGTCAGCTCGACTGGACGGAACGGTGTGAAGCACCTCACCTCCCCCTGAGAGCACAATGACCCGTCTGCCTCTGAGGGCATGCCAACACCACACAGACCGCTAACAATGGGGCATTGTGCATCTACTCTGGCCCTTTACACACACACGGACACACGGACACAGACATACAGACCGACTAACAATGGCACAGACACAGCACACACATACAGACACACACACACACGGACACACGGACACACAGACACACAGACACACAGACCGCTAACAATGGGGCATTGTGCATCTACTCTGGCCCTTTATACACACACACACACGGACACACGGACACACAGACACACACACACACACACACACACACACACACACACAGACACACACACACACACACACACACACACACACACACACACACACAGACACACACACAGACACACACACACACACACACACAGACACACACACACACACACACACAGACACAGACACAGACACAGACACACACACACAGACACACAGACACACACACACACACACACACACACACACACACACCGTCTCCAAGGCGCTTCAAGAAACCTACCTGCAAAGCCTCCTGTAAAACTAAACCGAGGGCAAAAGTTGCTTTAAACACAAGGATGGTTACAGCAGATGTTGATTTAATTTACTTAATAGAAGTTAATTGATAAAGAAAAACTATTTATGAGATTATTTTTGACAGCATCCTCATTTTACAGCATTTTTACACCAGTGCCTAAAACAATGAAACAATGACCCGCCTGCCTCTGAGGGCACGGCAACACCACACAGACGGCTGAAAACAGGGCATTGTGCATCTACTCCGGCAGATAACGGGAGGTGGGAGAGACGGGGGAACTCCAAACACAGTTAAGACGGTCTCCAGGAGCAGAGGAGACTTCAGAGAAACAGACACTCCTCCGACATCTTCCTCCCGTTAATCCACAACATGACAGCTAAGCAGACACAGATCAGATCAGCCAAACAGAATCGGTCCGGACCCAGACGTGTGTTATCGTGTGTCTGACTGATAACACATGTCTGTTCAGCCCTCGATCATTTCACACGCAGAGGTTATCAGCAGCACTATAGAGAGAGTGTGTGAGACACGGCCCTGACTGACACTACATTCACAGACTGATCACAGCTAATGGAAAAGCATTGTTTGACAACAATTAATACCACAGCACTCAATAATTACTAGATTCATATACTATAGCATTTACATGGTTCAAACAAGACAACCATGGTACTTGGTACATGGTACATTATTACTACAATATATCAATGTGTTATTACCATTGGAAATATTTTAAAACAGTACAATTAAAGTATTACTTTAAAACCATGGTATTAAACTAAAGAAATATGTAGAAAAGTACTAATGTTATATTATGATGCTTTGCGTTAAAACATGGTATTACTGTAGTAAATGTCTAAAAATAAACACAGTATACCACAGTGGACCATGGTATTGGTGTTGAAAAAAAAATATGCATTACTATGGTATAAAAAAAACATGGTATTACTTTGGTAAATTAAACTAAAAAGGCATTTCCAAGGTAAATGTTCAAACGCAGTACTGTCAAGGTACATCTAAAACACCATGGTATTACTTTGGTAAATTAAACTAAAAAGGCAACAGTTTCCAAGGTAAATGGACATCTTTAAACGCAGTACTGTCACAGGTATTACCATCTAAAACACCATGATACACACTGCACTATTATACTCACCTAGAACAGTTTTAGCATCGGACATCTTTAAAAACACAGGTAAATATCCATAAAGTACACACTGCTGTACTTTAAAAAAACATGGGATTACTATGATAGATGTAAAAAAAACATGTACTGTATGGTAAAAGTATCTAGCTTTGAAGTGATGCTGTAAAACTAAATTAAAGAATTACATGGGATTACTATGATAGATGTAAAAAAAACTGTATAAAAAGTATTAGCTTTGAAGTAAAAACTAAATTAAAGAATTACTATGGTATGGCAAACATGTTATTACCATGCTAAATGACAAAAACACAAGATTATCAAGTTACATATCTAAAATACACTATGGTATTAATACGGTACTTGCCTTAAAAAAACTGTTTTACCATTGTATATCTACAGAAAACGTGGTATTATCATGGTCAATTCCCCCCAAAAAACTAAACAAAACATGATATTGCCATATAAAATGTCCATGGTAACTGGAAAAACATACTATCAAAGTACATAAGTCTATGGTGTTATCATGGTAATTGTCTAAAAAACATGGTATTACCATGGTATCATGTCTAAAGCACAATGTATTGTCTAAAACCATCATATGCCCAAAAATATGGTGTTACTATGGTACGCATAGTACTATTAAGATACACATCTATACATACACATATATCTACTATATATCTATCTATTTTTAACATGGAACTTGTCTAAAAATCAGTTTTACCATCATACATCTCCAAAAACATGCTATTACCATGGTACAGATTGACCCCCCCCAAAAAAAGAAATAGATATATATATATTACCGTAAGAAAGAAACATGATTATCAAGGTAAATGTCCTAAAAACATGCTATTTACACAGTATCAAGTCCAAAAAACATGGTATTACCATAGTACCTTGTCTAAAAGCACTTACCAAAAAAAGTCCACACATACTACCATGGTATTCTTGGAGTAGCATGCAAACAGATAGTGTGTTTGAAATGACCATAGTACCTGTATTTAGTGAAGACGACCTCAGTATGCACTACAGTGTGTGTAATATAACACACGTACCTTCCTGTGGCCGCTCTCTCCAGGAGGGCTTTCAGGCAGCATCATCTTCATGTACTCCTCTTTAGACATGTTGGGCTGCAGACCTCCGTCCTTCAGCTTGTCCTGTCCTCGGTCCTGCAGCCGACAGGACGGCTCTGCGGCGTACAGCTGCCTGCGGGACACAGAGGTTACAGAGTTATGAAAGAGATCTCTGAATGTGCTAGAGCAAGCTTGATGATCTTCAGGAATATCAGGCTCTGCTTCTAAACTCTTTATGCACACAATGATACTCGCTCATTTATCTTATTGTGCTGCAAGTTGGTCCCATACAAGTATAACTACATTAAAACTATTATATACTATTGATAAACAAGCTGTGAAAACTTTAGCAAAAAAAGCCAAGGAGTTATCATCACTGCAATATTATTAAAAATGATAAATTATTGACGTTTGACAATTTTGTATTTTTTGCTGATGTGTGTTTGACTACTTCATGACCACCTCTTAAACATTGTGTGACGTTCTGTAAGGACAATATTAGGCAGACTAGGTCATCAGTTAGAGGTTATTGTTCGACTAAATATAAGAAAACAATCAGCTTTTTCTGTCAGAGAAGCAGAAATATGGAATTTAATACCAGTTTATATTTGAGAGTCTACAACATTTAGTATGTTTAAAACTACGCTTAAAGAAAATCTAATATGTGATCATTAACCTGACTTTTTTATTTTATGGAGTATGATGTGATATTGTGTGTGTTGTATTGTTTGTGACTGAATTTTCTAATTTTGTAATAATTTTTTTTTCAGATGCAACTTAGCTTTATAGCTAACTCTGGCACAACAATTCTGTTGTGATTGTCCCTGTTAAATGAAATAAACTAAAAACAAAAAGCAGTTCAGGAGTGAGGGGAGAGCAGGGTCAAACACTGAGGATGGAGGCTCTGCAGCAGCATGTGTGAAGCAGGACAGAAGAGGTGTAGATGCTGCA